>APFE030903366.1:154210-186533 GCA_000404065.3 Pinus taeda | reverse complement strand
ATCCTCCTCTTTCCGAACCTAGCTGTGCTAAACCTGTTCCTGACCAACCATTGGTCAGAGAGAGTGTCAACTCAGGTTCACCACCTGTTGATCACTCTATTTTGGAAGAACGTCATGCTCATGTTATTCTCGTCTCGTCAGATTATCCTGAGTCTGAAAACGACCCTCCTATCCCCGTTGGTCAAGAGGGTCCTTCTTTGGTTCCTGTAGAGCAGGGGGGCAATCATACGATTCCCCCACCAAGTTGTTCGGTCATTTCCTTTGACTAGAGTCATTTGACTACATTCCACTTTCCGTCCTACATGGCTTTCTCGATTACAGTACATGCCTATGATAAGGCAGTACCTAGCACTGTCTTAGATGAGGGTGTGTCAGTTAGTCTCATGCCTTTCACTACTTGGCAAGCTTTGGGCTCCCCACAGCTTGTGCCGGTCATGCAGAATCTGTTGGAATTTGACGAAGGAACCAATCAACCTTTAGGGATCCTCCCGAAGTCTCCTGTTACTTTGGGGGGCAAAACCATCTATATAGACATCATGGTTGTCCAAAGTGCTTTAGATTTTAGTCTTCTCCTTGGCCGTGACTATGTTTATGCCATGGGGGCCCTCGTCTCTTCACTTTTGCATGTGGTTTGTATTCCACATGATGGAAGAGTGGTGACCATAGATCAATTATCATTCTTTACTCCCCCGGTGCCTCCTACGCAGCTGTCATCCCCTCTCGGTTCTTGCTTGCAAGCAGTACCTTCCCAGCCGCACGTCAATTATGTGGTTGCCCGTTCCATCTTCGCATCTGCTAATGATCATGTAGACGGTCTCGTACATCATGTACTGGGGACATTGGAACCCGATCTGTCATTGGTGCATCATGACATGTATTCCTCCCAGAGTGCGATTCTTCCATCCCGTGAAGACCTCTTGGGATCCATGTTCTTGTATGGCCCATGAACAGGAGTCCCGAGGATAGTTTGATCTTGTGTCAACCTCGTTAAAAAATGAAACAAGGTGTCTGAGCATAGTTCCTTATCTTGTGTCAAGCTCGTTAAAAAATGAAAACAAGGCTGCCGAGGAGAGTTCTTGTTCCTGTGTCAACCTCGTTAAAAAATGAAACAAGGGTTATGAGGATAGTTCTTTCACTTTGTCAACCTCATTAAAAAATGAAACAACTCCCTTTTCCAAATCGAGTCTTTGATTAAGATCTCGTAAAATCCAAGTCGAGTCTTTCCAAGATCTCGAAAGTGAACCTTCATTCCATCCACCTCATTCAATGCAATGAAGCTTTGGGGGCATGTACCTCGATTTGCATCATTATGTTGGGGGCATGCGAACTCATAACAAGCATAGTTTTTCATTTCAAGCTTGTGTAAACATGAAACCGAATCCAAGTAGAGTTCTCCGTGGTTCAAGCTTGTGTAAAATTGAACCCATACCTAATTTACATCTCGTGATTTTCGTTTATCCTCTAAATTCTGCTAGATGAGCGTTGGATGTTTCATTCCATCGCCACCATCTCTTTGGCCGATCATATGCTTTCACTTGGTTGTTTTTCCTTTCCTAAGGAACCGCAACGATGAGTGGTTTTATTAGCCAGCCTCTTGACCATTACATGCTTTAAGCAGTTCCACCATTACCGAAACTAGTTGCTACCCTTTATACCACTCGTTCCTCTAGGACGAGTCTAATTTAAACTCTTTTCTGACTCGTAAAATATGAAAAGATTGCGAGTATTTTTCCCTTTTGACTCGTTAAATGAAATAAGAGGCGGTCTGCTTTAAGCTTTTTTCCGACCGTATAAACGTGAAAATATTGCCGAGCTTTTGTCGTTTCGGGCTCGTTATTGGTTATGAAACAACATGGTTTCAATCGCTTTTCAACTTTTTCGGGTTGAAGTCACGAATCACGAAAAGCACTCCTTGATCATAATGGTCAAGCGGTTATTTTGAGTATCGTTTTATACTTTTTCGAGCTCGAGAGACACAAATCTACGAAAAAGGACCCCCCTGGAGTTTTCTTTTCCGTGTCTTTTTCAAACTCTCTAAACATGAAAAAGACTTCGAGTTTTACCTATGTCGGACTCGTTAAACCCTGACGACATTGGACTCGTCACCATGACGAGACTCGAGCTTCTCCTCCCTATTGCTCATTAAACTATTACTAGGTTGGATTCGACCGTAGGTCAAACTTATATTACAAGCACATGCTATCCCCTTCAAGCTTGTTTTCAAAACTAATTAGGTATTCGCCAGTAATGGTGGGGGAAAATTTGGAAATCATCATTGATCGTCTATGGAAGCTAGTCACTCTTGATCATTGACACTTTTTCTTCTTATCGGGTTGGGATATCCATACATCGTTATTTGGGCTTCCGCGAGTTTGGTTTTTCATTTAGCCTCATTCCATCTAATCCATGTTGTCTCCATCAAGCCTCTGATCCCTTGGTACCTGAATGCTACCACCCTCCGGAGTCGTGTCACCGACATGTTCAAGAGTATAATCCTTCTACAGTTTACACCCTTGCCTCTCCCCTGATACTCTGTTTCACCATCTCCTGCTTTTTCCTTATCTTGTTTCGTTGATGGGGGAAACACTATGGCCCTCCTGTGACGGATCGTCTCCTGTCGACATCAGCTCATTATCCAAGAGATTGATCTAGAGATCCCCTTTGGTACGTGTTATGCTCCTATAGCAATAGATGTCATATTTCATGATTGACTGGTAAAACCTTAATATGTTCATCTTTTCTCTGCTGCAAATGTTTTCCATATTTTGAAAAGATAAAAAAATTAAAAAATTAAAAGAGGGTATGTTATAAAAGAAAAATCAAAGGGCAAAAAGAATGAAATGGTCAAAAAATGAAAGAAATGAACCCCAAATCAAATGGACTAGGAAAGTGTGCAAGTCCAAATGCCACTACCACTTCACTTCTTGTAAATAAAGTATCATGTGTAGTTTTCTGAACTTTATGCTGCAATTGCTGAATGGCCAAACAGTTCAATCTTGGCTAGTTCATGTTTCAATTTCTTGTTCTAGTGATAGAGAATAAAATCTATCCAAAACGTTCAATCTTGGCAGATAAATAGTTAGGTAGAGAAGCAAAGGATCTCAACAGTTAAAGCTGAGCCCTTGATGTTATAAGGATAGATTCAGATAGGCTTGGCATATAAAGAAAACAAAAGAATATTGTTGAGGGTTTGCCAGTTCAAATGCACCCAAAGAAAACGGAAGAAAAAAAAAAAAGGTTAGGTATAATAGGTTGGGTAGGCAGTTTGGTGTTGTAGAAGCATGCTTATGATTAATTTTGTCCCCTAAAAATGTTCATCTTATGGATATCATAAGTACCATGGCAATTGTTTGGTTACAAATCAAGTGAGGCATGTCTAACTTCCCTTCACACTTCTCCCAAAATCACTTACTAACCTCCCCCCAAGGATATTGAGGTCTGCTCAATACTCCCAAATCACTCCACCTCATTTCATGAAAAGGCGTGAGTAAAATAACATTCTTGCTTTTGGCAAAGAAGCCACATTTCTTGTGTAAAAAACCTTTCGCTCCCTTAGCCTAAGTTGTTGAACTTTATAACTTAGCGCCTATTTTTCACAAACTCATATTAACTATTAACATGATAGGTATTAAATCCCTTATAAATTCCCCTTCCCTCGTATTAACATATCTATACAATAAAACCCCAATATGTAATAATCCCGCCCCCAGTCGATTACGACGATATTTTTGTTTAAACAGGGATTATAGGTTCATCAGAAACCATATAATAACCATCCCCCATGCATTATTTTGAAATCAATTAACCCCACGTTAATTTATTAACAAATCACCCCGCCACCAATCATATCAAGTCCAAAAAACATTAAAATGTTGATTTTATATGTGGGCCCTCGCGCCGTAACCCTCCACCATCTCCATTAAGCGCCAAATTTTGGATCTGGGCCCTCGCATCCAACGGCCCACAATCATATCGCGAGCCCCTCCGCTGCCGATGTTTACCCCCCGAGGAGTTGATGATATTGTTGTCGTACAGAGGACACGCGACGCCTTCCCACCATGCTTGCGGCCCCTCTGCCCAAAACCATTTCAGCTCATAAGTGGTGTGGGCCGATACCGCTTACCGCCCTCCCGTTAACCCTGCCCGCTGACGTCATCGCCACATCACCCCCACATCAGCATCCCGTACCCCTGCATCATGACAAAACGTCACATCCCGATGACGTCATCTGACCGAAAAGCGCCAAAAAGCCCCGCGAAGCCAATTTTTGTTAAAAACTTGTGAAAATGTCATTTTTGCCCATTTTCATTTGTTTTTTCCGCGAAACTATTGCATGGAAACTACGTCCAAGCAACTGCAGAAGCATCCAGTCCGCCACCCGACCAAGAAAAGTCCAGCATCCTGCTCTACAACTCATCGATCAACCTGCAAATTACACTGGTTCGCCTCCAAATACAAGTATTTACCCCGTCTCACCTCCCGAACCTGTATTTTCAGTTTTCCTCTATAAATTATACATATAAGAGCCAAATTCAAGATGAAGCAGTCCATAATTGCCATACCAAAACATCCAGAACTTCTCTTTTGCCTGTTTTTCCCACAGAAACTTAACCTCTAGTTGAAAACACAGTAAACAAACATGGAAGCCCCTGTGGTCCTCAATGTCACTCCCCTAAATGCACCGCATAAACACCTGGAGTGGTTACCCTTGGCTGACAGAGATTTTCAAATTAAAGACTTAACTAGTGACAAAAACCACCTCCAGGAATTTTGTGAAATTAGGAATAGTCACCAAAGTAACTCTAATATCTATGGAATATGGGAATCCAACCTGCCCATGTATTACCTCCCCTTAGTTAATGTGTTCCCAGATCTTATCCACCAATGTTGTGCCAATTATGAATCTGCCCAGAGAGCAGTTATGAGTTCATCTGGAACTTTCCTCTTTTATATAACTCCTGAGTCCATCAATGAGATGTTACACTTCAAACCCACTCAGCCTCTGGCTCCTCTTTCTATGGGATTCTTGCTTGAGTAGGGCTCTAAACTACCCAATGCAAAGATAACCCGTATTTCTCAAACGTTTATGAGACCAGATTGCCAGCCCAAAGTCCCACCTCCCTATGTGCATGTCTGGTTCAATGAAGCTAGAAGATTCATTATTGATATGACATCCTACGTCCTAGGATTTAAGACAAGTGAATATGTTGATGAGACCACCTTAGTTTTGTTGTCCATGTTTACTCCAGGACAGCCCCCTGATGTCAAATATGACTATGCTACTTTCATTGCCAACAAGATCCATGACCAATTCATGAGTCTAGACAGAGAAGGAGTCTTCAAGTACACATATTATATATATATCTTCTATTTCTGTATTATCAACCAGACAGTTTTCAGTTTCCCATCAGAAAATTGGATTCTAAAGGAGAGCGGAGGTCTGCGATCTTTTGGACCTTAGTCTTCCACAATGTCCGTGACTCCCCTTATACCTGCTACGAATTCATTGACTTGTTTATACATCCGGTCTCCTCTCTACTGATGAGAGCTCCTCCTCCTAGACTCTCTGGTGATATGCAGAAGATTTTACAGCTCTCCAAAAACTACAGAAAAGGTGACTGGTACCTCTACCAGAATCACATCGAAATCAGAGTATATGGCTGTGCGTTGTGCCCTTATAAGCTGCCCAAATATGTGCCTATGAGATTGTTTGCACTAGAGTATTTCAGGCAACTTATCAATGCAAATTTAACTCACTTTTGCAATGTAAAGAAAAAGGCTCAGCTGAGAATAAGAAACCAGTTAGGCCCTTTTATCATTAACAAGAGGGAAGCATGGGAAGATGCGGATAGGATATTAGGGGAAGAACTTAAATTGAAGAAAAGTTTCTGGTGGGTACCATATGACCCAAATAGCTTTATAAGTGATAGAAAAGTAAAAAATAGGCTATTGGCCTATAAACATTCTAGGATCCCTGAAATAGAGCAATTTTCTAATTAGGATGAGTGGCTAGAGGGTACATTAATAGAAGAACTTACTCAGCAAGAAGTGATGGAACAAGCTATGAAAGATCTTGAAAAGATCCTTGACCTGGACTCTTTTGGACAGGTATTTTTCAAGCCGCCTCAGCAAACTGGAGTGGGTACATCCTCTGCTGGATCTTCATAGTAACCTGTACAGGAAACCAGTGCACCAGCTACAGGGTCTTCTAAGGGCAAGGAAGTAGTAGGCACAAAGCAGCAAGCGATGATTGCTCAGCAGGGGAAAATTCCTTCGGTCTATACCAAAGCACCAGAGGTACCAGCGTTACAGACTCCTCTAAATGAGGAAAAGGGCAAGAAAAGAGACAGAGAAGAGGCCACACCCATCAGTGGACCTGCAGAACAGCCAAGTGCAAAAAGGCAAAGACTTAATCCTCTATCTGAAGGGAAAACATTGAAGAAAAAATAAAAAGTCTCAGAGGTGAGAGGGCAACCAGCCCGCAGACATCCTCAGTGATAGAAACATCCACCAGCTCTCACAGGCAGGAACTAGAAAGGCAGCATAGTGTGGAATTTTCATGGAGATCAAGGCCCAGAATGACCCACTGAGGCTACAACTTTATAATCAATTTCTCAAGATGTCCCCCACCAGCCAGCAAAGGTTAATGTCTACATATGACATTAAATAAGGTAAAATGATCTTCAGCCACTTTAAGCCTAAAGTACAATAGCCACAATCAGTAGTTGACTACATCAGAACAAATCTGGAGGTCCTTGCCAAATACATTCATCCTATGGACCATATTGAGTTGCATAAACAAATTGGAGAGATGGTCTACTCCACACTGGCAGATAAAGCGATGTTGGCTCACAAATTGCAGAACTCATTGAACAACACCTTCACTCAACTAGATTTGGAGAAAGCTTCCTCTCTAGCCAAGGACAACAGGATCAAATCCTTGGAAGATATTATTATTGAACTGGGACATGATCCCAAAGATGCCAAAGGCATAAAGGCATTGATGAAGAACAAGGAAGAGGACATTGCTACCCTCAGGAAACAATTAAAGCTACCTCCTACTATGCATCCACAAACCACAGAAGTGGTACAATAGAAGTCAGAGGAGGACATGATGGACCTGCTCATGAGGCTGAATGAGAGATTGAGTGAGACAGAGCAGGCATTGGAGAAAGCACTACAAGAGAAGCAAGGAGGCTCGACCTCCTAGCTACCTGAAGTAGCTCCAACAGTCACAACTGCCCCTCCTACAGTTATAACAGTAGTGCCTCCCACTGTCACAGCATCAACAACAGAAATCACCACAGGTACCCCAGCAACAGCAACAACACCAAATAGCAGTACAGCTATGACTACAGATCAATTAATAAAATCCATGGAGGATTTGAAACTCCAAGTATCTGAGCTGAAGTAGGTGAAAGAAAAATTGGCGAAAGTAGAGCAAAGTTATGATAAATCCAAGATGAATGTGGCAGAGAAAACAAGGGAGATCAAAGCATTGGAGAACAAGGTAAGAGCCTTAGAAACAGATCTCTCTTTGGATAAGCCTCTGGTAGAAACCAGAGGAATTTTGTGGACCAACATCACTCAATCCCTTAGTGATATGTGGAGGTCTATTCAAACCATTTATGAACAAATTGATTTGATAAGAGCGGCTCAAGTGGAAATTCAGAAAACAAGAGCCGTATTACGATAGATGCCTAAGCAAGCTAACAGGCTAATACAGTTTTTGAATACCAAGACCAGTGAAGAACTGGAAGCACTAGATATTAGAGATAGAAAAAGTACCATTCTGGACATCAAGAGAGTTCTAACCATGAGAACTCTAATGCAAAACTTGGATAGAAGATTCTAGGACATGCAGGTAGAGGTTGATTCTTTCACAGAAAAATTTACAGTCCTGCATCAAAAAGGTTTGACAAGTCCTTTGGGAAGTAATGATCGTCTAATGAAGCATAAGGACTATGTACGTAAATTAAATGGATACGTTGCTAATCAAGCTAATGCATATTCAAACACTTCAGGAGAGAAGGCACTTCCATCTGGCCAGTCCCTTTATGACTGCCAGGAAAATCTATTCTACATAGAGCATGAGGTAAAACATTTGTTCACCATCCCACCTAATTTCTTCAGGTACACAGAAACCGACGAAACTCTGAGGAAGCTACAGAGATATAAATTACCAGGACCAGAATGGTAGCAAAGCATGTTAGAGATCCTGTAAATTATCTTTGGTCAATGCAAAATTTTGGACCATTTACTATAATGCAGAAAAAAAGGAATGAATCACATTCACGTGGTTCAAAGCACATCACATCAGAGTTAAAGAAAATTCAGCCAAGGTAAAATAACCAGCACAGAGGATCAGTAGAGGACAACTGGGAACCGACTTGCAGTACCTACCTCCAGTACATTTCATAAAGACAGATCAACCAGCGCAACATGAATTTATTGTATCTATTTATTGTCTCCCTGTTTTCGAGACTGTCTGTCTCTATCTATGTAAAAAAAGCATTAAATTGTCAGCAGAAATTATTTCTATCAGATATTTTGTATGATATCTTGACATTTTTGTATAAATACCCCCCAGACGAAGTATTTGGGGTTGGTTGATGGTGGATGTTCATAGTTTTGACTGTAATACTGAACAATTTTAGAAATAAAAAAGTTGTTGGAACCATTTTTGTCGAAGCTCACTGGATGAAGAATTGATGCTAAGGACCATGTTACAGAATTATTGAATCGTTTTTTTGGATCAATAAGTCCCTTCTAACTTGTGTCTTACATTTTCTTTGTTTACTATATCATATATGTTTCATGATCTAAATAATAGAGAAAAAGAATAACTCAGAATTTGCTTTTTTGCACTCTGTGTTCAATCTCTGTTATTATTAATGTTTTCTTCAGAATTAGCATAAACAGTGAATTCTTAATTGCTCCTGTTTCCCCTGGTTCTTTCATCTTGAATATTAGCTAAGGAATTCTTAATTGCTCCTTAGCAATAATAATCCATTTTCCCTCTGTTAACATGATGAAAGATTCTTAATTGCCCTTCACCCATTGACTCCATTCCATCTGATTCCAGCTTATAAATTGTTCCATATTCGAGTACCTTGCTCTGTTTTAAATCCCGTAGTAAGAAAACCAACCTAGGAAGCCGTCCCTCTTTGACTCCATCATGCCCAATGGACTGAAATGTTTCAGTTTTACCTCATTGTGCTATTGAGTCCCCATCCTTCCAACCAAACTCAAAACAAAATCCCTTGTACTTTATAACTAGCCTAATATACCTCAAAACAAAGCTAAATTATAAAGAGAGAGCCCTCTCTGGATGCAGATTAGCTAGAACCTGTATCTAAAAGATTGGTCTGTGGTTACCTCGATCATATTCCCTTTCCCACAACTTTGGGGAATAACCCGAGTGATAACATCATTGGCGACCATACTGGGGAACTGAATAATTGTTTGTTACAGTTGTTTATTTTTTAAAGAGCTATAGATGGCTTGAAGTTAGCCAGGTAGCCATTGAAACTGCTTTTGCTATGCAATTGCAGGAGTAAATAAAAGCTGCTTCAGTCTATCTCCAGTCTAGTTTTAGGCTTTGAACATTTGTCTCAAATACTTGATCAGTCCCTTGTTTCAATAGATCTTTAATAAAATTCAAAACTCCCATATTTTAAAATTCCTAGAAAGATATTGTCAAAAGTTGTATCCTTCAAATATTTCAAGAAAAACCAAAAAAATATATTCAAAAGCTGGCTCCAATAAAGAAGATCCGTTACACTAGATCAAATCCAGATCCAAATCCCCCACCTATGTTTCAAAATCCTAATCTGATTCCCAAGAACCTTAGAAGCCAGCAGAACCAAGAACATTCTGCTAGTTCACCCCTTGACACACATCAGTAGAACCTTATCCAATCTGACCTTACTTCTGGAAAAGCACTAGCCCTTTCTGCCATTACTGTTGCCTCTCCTAGTTCACCAACAGCACTTCAAACCATATTTTCCACTCCCCCATCCACAACACATATTTCAACTGGTATCCCTGCTCTTCCGGCTGCTACACTTATCTCTGCAAATATCGCAAACCAATATGCTCCCCTGCAATTACCTACAAATCCAAGGGCTATGCCTCAAGATTATCAAAGAAAAATCACTTATTTTGATGGTACTGGCACTTACACAGCTCAACAACACACCAAGAAAATGATGGATTATTTTGAAAACTATGAGATTGATGATGATGATGATGTAAGAATGAAAGTCTTTTTCCAAAGCTAACTGGAGATGTTAGAACATGATTTAGAGCACTCCCTGCAAACACTATCAATGATTTAGAGGCTCTTCATCAGACCTTCTTAAACAAATGGGAAAAGAAAAAAGATCCTCTCCACATTTTATCAGAATATGAAAACTTAAAGAGAGGTCCACAACAAACTGTTCAAGATTACTGCACCAGATTTAATAATGTATACAATGCTATTCCTCAGAATCTCAGACCTCCACCAGACTTGGCCTTGATCAAATTCCCTGATGCATTTGAATCTAACATGGCGTACCAGCTGAGGTAAAGGGCTCCTCGAATCTTAGAAGACATGCAGAGTATAGTTGTCAGTGTTGAGGCCAACCTAATTTCTAAATGAGCTCGAGGTAGAGCTGAAAGGAGGATACCCATAAAAGAAGAACCTTCTACCTTTGAACAAAAATTAGATGATATCCTTAAAGGAATGGAGAGACTTGGTGATAGAGTAGAAAAAATTGAGAGAAAATCCCCTTGGGATGGTCAACCAAGCAATACCGGGAGAAATCCAAACTTTAGGAAAAACCAGAACTCTAACACTAGAAAGGTCGGCCCTGACCAAAGCATTAGACCTCCATTCCAAGAAAACTATGTTGAAGCTTCAACTTCTAGTGAGCCCACAAAAGACACTCAAATTAACTTAATGGGTTTCAATAGTGAACAACAAATTTTCTTGACCCAAGAAGACCAAGAGGCTCACACACTTGGCCAGTTCCAAATTCAATCAGGGGAATCATTTGATTTTAGGGAGGGATATGACACAACCATCTATGAATTTCACAAACAATATAATCTGAGAAGCAGGAGAATCGATGTCCCTGATGACAATAAACAGAAAGAAACCAAGCAACCTACTAAAGCTAAAATCAAGAACCCTCCTATACAAACTCCTCCTAAAGCAATTCCTAACCCAAACAATCCAACAGTTGAAGATGTTTCAGATAATCAACAACCAAATAAACAATCTTCAACTTCCATTCCTTCCAAAGAAATTGTGGGAGAACCTCTAGAAATTAACATAGAAACAACTTTAGTTGATGACAACATTCCTATAAAAGAGATAGACATAGAAATTGGAGCAGAAAAAGAAAACCTTGCTGCCCGAAATGCAAAAATTCAAACTGAAAAACATTTCAACCTTGAGAACGAAATAGGAAAGTTAAAGATAGCCATTCCACTGTCAGAACTGGCTAAGCATCATGTCTATAGAGAACAAATTAGCAGATCACTTCAAATTTCATAAAACAGAGATGCAGTAAATGTCCTTGATGACCAACATGAATTAATTTTGGCCCTGAAGTAAATGGAAAATCGGTAGATGGAGGGGTTCCTCCTTTCTATGTAAGTCTAAACATTCTTGATAAGGTACTCCATAATACAATGTTTGATTCTAGTGCTTCTCATAATTTAATGCCCAAATCTGTAATGGAGAAGCTGGACCTAGATATTACCAGGCCATACAAAGACTTGTTCTCTTTTGATTCAAGCCAGGTCAAATGTCTAGGATTGATCAAAGATTTGTGTATATCACTAGTTCAATACCCTGCCAAGACAATTTTAATGGATGTAGTGGTAGCTGATATTCCACCAAAATATGGAATGTTGTTGCCTAGATCTTGGGGTGCAAAGCTCCAGGGATCTTTACAGTTGGACATGTCCTATGCTACCATTTCAGTATTTGGTCAACCAAAGAGGTTCTACTGAGAAAATTTAATGAAATACGTGGTCAGCAGCCAGGAGAAACCCCAGAATTTTCCCATCTATTCCATGCATTCCGATATGGACTCCTTCATCCTATACAATGCTGAAATTTACCCCCCAACTGATGTCAAGGCTTTGGCTTTAGAGCAGAAAAAATTCATAAATGAGAAATCTAGTTTTCAAATCCAAGAAATTTTTGTGAACAATGGTATATCAGACACACCAGGGAAACCACATGAAACTGAAAATCCAAATCTCCCTAGTAAGCAAATTTCTAAGACTCCTGATATTGGCTATAATCAAGAAATCCTATGGTATTTGGAATTTGATGGATCAGTCAATAAACTAGGAGAAGGAGCAGGGATTTGGATACATAATATGGAAAATGATCATGCTAGAGGACATGGATACAGGTTGAATTTTAGATGCACTAATAACATGGCTGAATATGAAGCCCTCTTGCTAGGACTCAAATTGATCAAAAGCCTACGGGAAGTTAGGGTATCAATTTTGGGAGAATCTGATTTAGTTATTCAACAAATGAAAGGAAACTTCCTCACAAATGTTCTCAGATTAAGATCTTATAGAGGGGAAACAATTGAAATACTCAATACCTTTCTAGCAACACAGCTTGCCAAAATTCCAAGGAAACACAATTTACACGCTCACAGTTTAGCAACATTTGCCAGCACTTGTAAACTGCCATTTGAGCCTAATCATCATTTTACAGCTGAGATTAAACACAGGCCAACTGTACCTGACAATGTAAAAAACTGGCAAGTTTTCGACAATGACACTCAGATTAAAAATTTCTTGACCTTAAAAGAAGAATTTTCCAGCACTATTATAGACACAGGCACTGTTGGAGAAGTTGATCAAATAGACAAAATTGAAACACACATTTTAGCTGAAACAACAATTCAGATACTACATCCAACAAAATTTACCAGCAAAGAGTTGCAAGAGCTTAAAGAAATAGTCTTTGATGAAACTATTGGAGGAGAATCTGAAGTTATTGATTTAAAGGACAATTATTTACCCACAAGATTAACTCCTCTGGAAGACATTTTTTATTCTAATGATATTTCAAGGAAACCCAAAATGTAGCCTCTGAATGCAGAGATTGAGGACTGTAACATAAGAACTGAACAAAATCCTAAAATGATAAGATTGTCCAAAACTTTGCCTCCTAACCAAAAGCTTAAATATGTTAAAATGTTCAAAGAATTCCAGGACGTTTTTGCATGGAGCTATGAAGATCTCAAATCTTATGATACTTCTGTGATTCAACATACAATACCCCTCAAATAAAATCAAAAAACGTTCAAGCAAAAACTCAGAAAGGTCAACCCTGTACTCCACCCTCTAATTAAAAAAGAAGTCAAAAGAATGTATGAAGCTGGAATAATTGCACCCATTAGATTTTCAGAATGTGTCTCTAATTTAGTGCCCACTAGGAAGAAAACAGGAGAAATCAGTCTGTGTGTTGATTTGAGGAATCTAAATAAAGTCTCTTTAAAAGAACACTACCCCTTACCTAAGATGGACTACGTTTTACAAAGGGTAGTAGGTGCCTCTAGAATTTCACTTTTGGATGGGTTTTCGGGCTTCAACCAGATTCTAGTTCACCCTGATGATCAGGGAAAAACTACCTTTACAACTCCATGGGGAACTTTCAAATATGTGAAAATGCCATTCGGACTCAAGAATTCAGGGGCAACCTTCCATCGTGAAATGGAAATATCTTTTTCTAAAGAAATTCATGATTTCCTGGTCATATACCTAGATGATCTCATTGTGTTTTCCAAATTAGATCAACAACACCTAGATCATCTGAGACAAGTGTTTTTAATCTGCAGAAAATATGGTATATCACTAAATCCAAAGAAGTCATTATTTGGCCTAGAAGAGGGCAAACTATTAGGTCACATAATCTCAAAATATGGCATTAGAATTGATCCAGATAGAATACAAGCCATTCTACAAGTCCCTCACCCCAGAAATATCAAAGAACTCCAAGCTTTCCTAGGGAAAATTAATTTTTTAAGAAGATTCATACCCAACTTAGCTAAATTAATTAGATTGTTGAACAATATGTTAAAAAATGATTCCAAAGTTAAGTGGACATTAGAAGCCAAACAAGCATTTGAAGAAATCAAGATAGCTTTGACCAAAACACCGGTCCTTACCAGCCCAAAATTTCACAGAGACTTCATAATCTTTTCATTTGCATCAGAACATACTATTGTTGTTGTATTACTACAAAAATATGATCAAGGATGTGAAAAACCCATAGCCTTGTTTAGCAAAGCACTGAGGGATGCACCTCTAAAATACCCAATCATGGAAAAATAGGCTTATGCACTTGTCAAAGCCATCAAATATTTCAGAGTTTACATATTATACCCTCACATAATAGCTTATGTACCAAGCACTGTTGTCAAAGATATCCTAACCCAAGAGGGGATTGAAGGCAAAAGACGTAAATGGATTGCTACTATATTAGAGTATGACATTGAAATAAAACCTACAAAGCTTATACAAGGACAGGGATTCGCTAAACTCATGACTGAAACCAATTGCCAAGCCCTAGATATTAATGAACTGGATAATGAACAAGAGATGGCGACTCCACAAATCATCCAGGTCTTCCTAGAATCACTTTGGTATGCTGATATATGTTATGTAGTATTAAACCTGCAGGCTCCTGCAGGGTTATCCAGAACAAAAAAAAGGTTTATAAAAATGAAAGCTTTAAAGTTTTGTATTTTAGATGGTGCTCTCTTTTGGAAAAATTATGAAGGTGTTCTATTAAATTGTCTAATCAAAGATGAAGCTGACAATGTACTCAAAGAATTTCATGCAGAGGATTATGGTGGACATTTGTACTGGAAATCAACTACTGATAAAATCCTAAGGGCTAGATTTTATTGCCCACCCTATTTGTTGATGTAAAGAAATTTGTAACTTCTTGCCATAAATATCAAATCTTTAAAGGCAAGAGGAAACTTTTTCCTCTACCCCTTAAACCAATTTCCACTGAAAGACCATTTCAACAATGGGGTTTAGACTTCATTGGGGAAATTCATCCTCCCTCATCCGGCCAACATAAATGGATCCTGACTGCCATAGAATATTTCACCAAGTGGATAGAGGCCATCCCTTGTAGACAAGCCAATGATTCGGTGATCATGCAATTCTTAGAAACAAACATCTTGTCCAGATTTGGCTGTCCTGAAAAGATTATAACTAACAATGCTGCTGCTTTCAAATCCAAGAGAATGATCAATATCTGTCACAAGTACCACATTACCTTAGGCCACTCCACAACCTATTACCCTCAAGGTAATGGTCTAGCTGAGTTATCCAATAAAAGCCTTATCAATATCATTAAGAAAGTATTGGAAGAAAACAAGAAAAACTAGCATAAGAAGCTTACCAATGCACTATGGGTAGACAGATTGACTACAAAGAGATCCATTGGAACAAGCCCCTATGAATTGGTTTATGGCATGGAGGCTATATTCCCTTCATCCTTGGGAGTCCCTATGATGAAGTTGCTACAAGAAGTGCAAGCAGAACCCAATGACATTCAGAGAAGAATAAATTAGACTATTCATTTACAACAGACCAGAGAAGAGGTATATCAGAGATCTCAAGTGCTACATGAAAAGCTCAAGAAGATATTTGATAAGAGGACTAAGGTAGAGGATTTCTATATTAGAGATAATGTTTTTAAATGGGACTCCAGGAGAGAAGATAAAGGAAAACATGGGAAGTTTGACTTCCTATGGAGGGGACCTTTTATCATTGAGGTTGTACAAGGAAACAAGACTTACTTTTTAAAGAGCCTGGATGGTACAGAAGCAGAAGATCGACTAGTTAATGGTTAGATGCTGAAACATTATTTTGATCTAGTTTGTTGATATATCAGGACTCTAACTTGTACATAAGGATGTTTAGTTTCTGCAGTTTATTACAACAATAAAAATGGGAAGGAATGTGTAGAAAATTTTGAGGAGTAGTCCAGGAACTTTACCGCCCTTTTTGTGTTACCTTTTTTTTAGTTTACCAGAAATTGTAGAAGACTTGGGAGCTAAAAATATGAGAAAAAACATTCAAATAAACTATCCAAAATAGAGGTGTAATTGTTTGGGTTAGCTCATGAGAGATGTGTATATTTTACATGGTCCTCTGTACAGTTTGTTCACTTACAGCAAAGGAAAATTTCAGAATGCAGCAAGAATTGTACATAAGGCCATCTGACCTGTTGTTCTTGACTTTTCACCAGGAAAAGCCATCCCCAAGTGGAGCCAGTGTTATGCTCCTATACGAATAGGTGTCATATTTGATGATTGACTGGTAAAACCTTAATATGTTCATCCTTTCCTTGCTGCAAAGGTTTTGCATATTTTGAAAAGATCAAAAAATTAAAAAATGAAAAGAGGGTATGCCCTAAAAGAAAAATCAAATGGAAAAAAGAATGAAATGGTCAAAAAATGAAAGAAATGAACCCCAAATCAAATGGACCGGGAAAGTTTGCAAGTCCAAATGCCACTACCACTTCACTTCTTGTAAATAAAGTATCATGTGCAGTTTGCTGAACTTTATATTGCAATTGCTGAATGGCCAAACAATTCAATCTTGGCTAGTTCATGTTTCAATTTCTTGTTCTAGTGATAGAGAATAAAATCTGTCCAAAACGTTCAATCTTGGCAGATAAATAGTTAGGTAGAGAAGCAAAGGAGCTCAACAGTTAAAGCTGAGCCCTTGGATGTTATTAGGATAGATTCAGATAGGCTTGGCATATAAAGAAAACAAAAGAAGATTGTTGAGGGTTTGCTAGTTCAAATGCACCCAAAGAAAAAGGAAGAAAAAAAAAGGTTAGCTATAATAGGTTGGGTAAGGAAGTTTGGTGTTGCAGAAGCATGCTTATGATTAATTTTTTCCCTTAAAAATATTCATCTTATGGATATCATAAGTACCATGGCAATTGTTTGGTTACAAATCAAGTGAGGCATGTCTAACTTCCCTTCACACTTCTCCCAAAATCACTTACTAACCTCCCCTCAAGGATATTGAGGTCTGCTCAATACTCCCAAATCACTCCACCTCATTTCATGAAAAAACCTGACTAAAATAACATTCTTGCTTTAGGCAAAGAAGCCACATTTCTTGTGTAAAAATCCTTTCACTCCCTTAGCCTAAGTTGTTGAACTTTATAACTTATCGCTTATTTTTCATAAACTCATATTAACTATTAACATGATAGGTATTAAATCCCTTATAAATTCCCCTTCCCCAATATTCATATCTATACAATAAAACCCCAATATGTAATAATCTCGTCCCCGGTCGATTACGACCATATTTCTATTTAAACAGGGATTATATGTTCGTCAGAAACCATATAATAACCATACCCCGTGCATTATTTTGAAATCAATTAACCCCATGTTAATTTATTAACAAATCACCCTACCACCAATCATATCAAGCCCAAACAACTTTAAAACGTTGATTTTATACGTGGGCCCTCGTGCCGTAACTCTCCTCCATCTCCATTAAGCACCAACCATTGGATCTGGTCCCTCGCATCCAACGGCCCATAATCATATTGTGAGGCCCTCCACTGCCGATGTTTACCGCCCAGAGAGTTGACGGTATTACCACTGTACTGGGGACACGCGGCGCCTTCCCGCCATGCTCGCGGCCCCTCCGCCCAAAACCATTTCAGCTCATAAGCGGTGCAGGCCGATACCGCTCACCGCCCTCCCGTTAACCCCGCCTGCTGACGTCATCACCATGTCACCTCCACATCAGTGTCCCATACCCCTGCATCATGACAAAACGTCACATCCTGATGACGTCATCCGACCGAAAAGCGCCAAAAAGCCCAGCGAAGCCAATTTTTCTTAAAAACTCGTGAAAATGTCATTTTCACCCATTTTCATTTGTTTTTTCCGTGAAACGGTTGCATGCAAACTATGTCCAAGCAACTGTAGAAGCGTCCAGTCTGCCACCTAACCAAGCAAAGTCTAGCATCCTACTCCGCAACTCGTTGATCAACCTGCAAATTACACTGGTTCGCCTCCAAATACAGGTATTTACCGCGTCTCACCTCCCGAACCTCTATTTTCAATTTTCCTCTATAAATTATACCTATAAGAGCCAAATTCAGGCTAAAGCCATTCATAATTTCTATACCAAAACATCCAAAACTACTTTTTTGCCCGTTTTTCCCACAGAAACTTGACCTCCAGTTAAAAACACAGTAAACAAACATGGAAGCCCCTGTGGCCCTCAATGTCGCTCCCCTCAATGCGTTGCATAAAGACCTGGAGTGGTTACCCTTGGCTAACAAAGATTTTCAAATTAAAGACTTAACTGGTGAAAAAAACCACCTCCATGCATTTTGGGAAATTAGGAACAGTCACCAAAGTAACTCTGATCTCTATGGAATATCGGAATCCAACCTACCCATGTATTACCTCCCCTCAGTTAATGTGTTCCCAGATCTTATCGACCAATGTTGTGCCAATTATGAACCTGCACAGAGAGAAGTTATGACTCCATCTGGAACTGTCCTTTTTTATATAACTCTTGAGTCCATCAATTAGATGTTACACTTCAAACCCAGTCAGCCTCTGGCTCCTCTTTCTATGGGATTCTTGCTTGAGCAGGGCTCTAAACTACCCAGTTCAGAGATAACCCGTATTGCTCAAACGTTTATGAGACCAGATTGCCAGCCCAAAGTCCCACCTCCCTATGTGCATGTCTGGTTCAATGAAGCTGGAAGATTCATTATTGATATGATATGCTATGTCCTGGGATTTAAGACAAGTGAATATGTTGATGAGACCACCTTAGTTTTGCTGTCCATGTTTACTCCAGGATAGCCCCCTGATGTCAAATATGACTATGCTACTTTCATTGCCAACAAGATCCATGACCATTTCATGAGTCTAGACAGAGAAGGAGTCTTCAAGTACACATCTTATATATATCATCTGTTTCTGTATTATCAACAAGATAGTTTTCAGTTTCCCATCAGAAAATTGGATTCTAAAGAAGAGCGGAGGTCTGTGATCTTTTGGACCTCAGTATTACACAATGTTCATGACTCCCCTTATACTTACTGTGAATTCATTGACTTGTTTATACCTCTGGTCTCCTCTCTACTAATGAGAACTCCTCCTCCTAGACTCTCTGGTGATATGCAGAAGATTTTACTCTCTAAAAACTATAGAATAGGGGACTGGTACCTCTACCAGAATCACACCAAAATCAAAATATATGGCTGTGAGCTGTGCCCTTATAAGCTGCCCAAATATGTGCCTATGAGACTGTTTGCACTGGAGTATTTCAGGCAAATTATCAATGCAGATTTAACTCACTTTTGCAATGTAAAGAAAAAGGCTCAGCTGATAATAAGAAACCAGTCAGGCCCTTTTATCATTAACAAGAAGGAAGCATGGGAAGATGCGGATAGGATATTAGGGGAAGAATTTAAATTGAAGAAAAGTTTTTGGTGGGTACTATATGACCCAAATAGCTTTATAAGTGATATAAAAGTAAAAAACATGCTAGCCTATAAACATTCTAGGATCCCTGAAATAGAGAAATTTGCTAATCAGGATGAGTGGGTAGAGGGTACATTAATAGAATAACTTACTCAGCAAGAAGTGATGGAACAAGCTATGAAAGATCTTGGAAAGATCCTTGACCTGGAATCTTTTGGACAGGTATCTTTCAAGCTGCCTTAGCAAACTGAAGTGGGTACATCCTCTGCTGGAACTTCACAGCAACCTGTACAGGAAACTAGTGCACCAGCTACAGGGTCTTCTAAGGGCAAGGAAGTAGCAGGCACAAAGCAGCAAGCAATGACTAATCAACAGGGGCAAATTCCTTCGGTCCAGACCAAAGCACCAGAGATACCAGCGTTACAGACTCCTTTAAATGAGGAAAAGGGTAAGAAAAGAGACAGAGAAGAGGCCACACCCATCAGTGACTTAATCCTCTATCTAAAGAGGAAATCATTGAAGAAAGAATAGAAAGTATGAGAGGTGAGAGGGAAACCAGCCCGCAAACATCCCCGGTGATAGAAACATCCACCAGCTCTCACATGCAAGACCTAGAAAGGAAGCATAGTGTGGAAGTTTCATCCACTAGGCCGCGAAGCATGCAAGGTTCTGTTATCAAAAGAACATTCACAGAGATCAAGGCCCAAAATGACCCACTAAGGCTGCAACTTTATAATCAATTTCTCAAGATGGCCCCCACCATCCAGCAAAGGTTAATGTTTGCATATGACATTAAAGAAGGTAAAATGATCTTGAGCCACTTTAAGCCTAAAGTGTAATAGCCACAATCAACAGCTAACTACATCAGAACAAATCTGGAGGTCCTTGCCAAAGACATTCATCCTATGGACTAGATTGAGCTGCATAAACAAACTGGAGAGATGGTCTACTCCACACTGGCAGATAAAACGATGCTAGCTCACAAATTGCAAAACTCATTGAACAACACCTCCGCTCAACTGGATTTGGAGAAGGCTTCCTCTCTAGCCAAGGGCAACAGGATCAAATCCTTTGAAGATATTATTATTGAACTGGGACATGATCCCAAAGATTCCAAAGGCATAAAGGCATTGATGAAGAAGAAGGAAGAGGACATTGCTGCCCTCAGGAAACAATTAAAACTGCCTCCTACTATGCATCCACAAACCACAGAAGTGGTACAACAGAAGTCAGAGGAGGACATGATGGACCTACTCATGAGGCTGAATGAGAGATTGAGTGAGACAGAGCAGGCATTGGAGAAAGCACTACAAGAGAAGTAGGGAGAGTCGACCTCCCAGCCACCTGAAGTAGCTCCAACAGTCACAACTACCCCTCCTACAGTTATAACAGTAGTGCCTCCCACTGTCCCAGCATCAACAACAAAAATCACCACAGGTACCCCAGCAACAACAACAACACCAGGCAGCAGTACAGCTAAGACTACAGATCAATTAATAAAAGTCATGGAGGATTTGAAACTCCAAGTATCTGAGCTAAAGGAGGTAAAAGAAAAATTGACAAAAGTAGAGCAAAGTTATGATAAATCCAAGATGAATGTGGTAGAGAAAACAAGGGAGATCAAAGCACTGGAGAACAAGGTAAGAGCCTTAGAAACAGATCTCTCTCTCGATAAGCCTCTGGCAGAAACTAGAGGAATTTTGTGGACCAACATCGCTCAATCCCTTAGTGACATGTGGAGGTCTATTCAAACCATTTATGAACAAATTGATTTGATAAGAGTGGCTCAAGTGGAAATTCAGAAAACAAGAGCCTTATTACGATAGATGCCTGAGCAAGCTAACAGGCTAATACATTTTTTGAATACCAAGATCAGTGAAGAACTGGAAGCACTAGATATTAGAGATAGAACAGGTACCATTCTAAACATCAAGAGAGTTCTAACCATGAGAATTCTAATGCAAAACTTGGACAGAAGATTCCAGGACATGCAGGTAGAGGTTGATTCTTTCACAGAAAAATTTACAGTCCTGCATCAAAAAGGTTTTCCAAGTCCTTTGGGAGGTAATGATCGTCTGATGAAGCACAAGGACTATGTACGTAAATTAAATACATACGTTGCTAATCAAGCTAATGCATCTTCAAACACTTCAGGAGAGAAGGCACTTCCATTTGGCCAGTCCCTTTATGACAGCCTGGAAAATCTATTCTACATAGAGCATGAGGTAAAACATCTGTTCACCATCCCACCTAATTTCTTCATGTACACAGAAACTGACAAAACTCTGAGGAAGCTGCAGAGACATAAATTACCAGGAGCAGAATGGTGGCAAAGCATGTTAGAGATCCTGTAAATTATCTTTGGTCAATGCAAAATTTTGGACCATTTACTATAATGCAAAAAAAAGGAATGAATCACATTCACGTGGTTCAAAGCGCATCACATCAAAGTTAAAGAAAATCCAGCCAAGGCAGAATAACCAGCACAGAGGATCAGTAGAAGACAGCTGGGAACCGACTTGCAGCACCTACCTCCAGTACATCTCATAAAGACGGATCAACCAGCGCAACATGAATTTATTGCATCTATTTATTGTCTCCCTGTTTTCAAGACTGTCTGTCTCTATCTATGTAAAAGAAGCATTAAATTGTCAGCAGATATTATTTCTATCAGATATTTTGTATGATATCTTGACATTTTTGTATAAATACCCCCCCAGACGAAGTATTTGGGATTGGTTGATGGTGGATGTTCATAGTTTTGACTGTAATACTAAACAATTTTGGAAATAAAAAAGTTGTTGGAACCATTTTTGTCGAAGCTCACTGGATGAAGAATTGATGCTAAGGACCATGTTACAGAATTCTTGAATCGTTTTTATGGATCAATAAGTCCCTTCTAACTTGTGACTTAAATTTTTTTTGTTTACTATATCATATATGTTTCATGATCTAAATAATAGAGAAAAAAATAACTCAGAATTTTCTTTTTTTGCACTCTGTGTTCAATCTCTGTTATTATTAATGTTTTCTTCAGAATTAGCATAAACAATGAATTATTAATTGCTCATGTTTCCCCTGGTTCTTTCATCTTGAATATTAGCTAAGGAATTCTTAATTTCTCCTTAGCAGTAATCATCTATTTTCCCTCTGTCAACATGATGAAAGATTCTTAATTGCCCTTCACCCATTGACTCCATTCCATCTGATTCCAGCCTATAAATTGTTCCATATTCGAGTACCTTGCTCTGTGATAAATCCTCTGGTAAGAAACCCAACCCAAGAAGCCATCCCTCTTTGAATCCATCATGCCCAATGGACTGAAATGTTTCAGTTTTACCTCACTGTGCTATTGAGTCCCCATCCTTCCAACCAAACTCAAAACAAAATCCCTTGTACTTCATAACTAGCCTAATATACCTCAAAAAAAAGCTAAATTATAAAGAGAGAGCCCTCTCTTGATGAAGATTGGCTAGAACCTGTATCTAAAAGATTGGTCTGTGGTTACCTCAGCTGTATTCCCTTTCCCACAACTTTGGGGAATAGCCTGAGTGATAACAATACCTTAGAGCTTGCATGCCTCAATGGCAATTTCTTCACGCCTGACAGTTGACTTTCATCATTGGTCGTCGATTAGGTGATTCCACGAGTGTTCGACTTCAGCTCATTTTTCATACTTCGTGGATTGTACTAGACAGTACCTTGAGAACCATTGGCATTATTGGTGGTTTCTCTCGTGCTTGTTAACGGTTTTCATCATTGGTCGATAATCAAGTGACTTTCTATCATGCTCGACTTCAGCACCTCTATTTGCATGCTAGAATTTGTACTATGATTTGTTGGGTTCAAGACCCCGAACTCAGATTACACATGTTCGGGCTGCATGGATTGGTTCATGATTGCATGACTCATTGATGGATGGCTGCGACCATACCTGAGTCTTCATGGATGGCTGCGACCATACCTTTATCATTATCACGGTCTTATTAGCTAGATGGTTGTGTCCATACCACAGACCTAGTTTGTATGTCTTTTGGATAGCTGTGCCCCTGCCTAGACTACATGTATTTCACTATCAGAGATATCAGTTGTACTTTCGCCTGCAGGTTCTTCCAGATGGTGTTCTAGCTCAATCAGTTTCGTAAAGAATTTCACCCCTCCCACTCTCTCGAGCTTCATACTTTAGGGGGCATTTGTTACACAGTAATTTGTCACTACCTTCACTCCCAGTCCTTCTACTGTTTCATGTGTCCAAGTCAAACATGCTCATGCTGAACAAATGCTCTCTTATGTTGCCAATTGACCCACTTTTCCAAATTTATCTGCCTCATCACAAGAATGGAATTAATATACGCGATAAACGACGGTCATAAACAGTCTAGCCGCACTATTAGCGCGGAAGTACGTCTGAATCCCACGATGGTCCGATTTCACTCTCCGGCGTGAGGCTACTTACTATCTTTAGCGATGATATGACTGTCTACATTGCTCACTTGTGATGTCAGCGCTAAAGCTTAGTTATAAACCCACGATGATCCAGATTGGGTGAATTCGTTCCAACAGATGGCCTTCTGGATGACTCCAGACCTGGTTGTTGGCATGGGTTGTGTCGCCCTTCCTTCTCTGGTATGGCAGTTCCATCATTTGTGCTACCTTCCTTTGGGATAGGCTCTCTCTTCCACATTTCATGGAGACTCCTCCTCCTATTTAAACACTCACCTTTGCCGTGAGTGTCATCTGACAAAGGCAAAAATCCAAAGAAACCAGGGGGCAAGAAGAAAGGGAAAAATAATAAGAAGAAATAGGAGAATTCCACTCCTGAAAAATCATCTGAAAACCCTATTGCTGCAAGGAAACCTCCTTGTTATCCATGTTTGATTTTTAATGAGGATCATTTTACAAGAGATTGTCCACATCAATCTGACGTGTCAAAACTTTTGAAGGCTTTGAATACCCTAGCAGTGTTGACTGATCCGTTTCCAAACCTAGAAACCCATATGGTTGCTACCGATAATGCTTCCACATCCCAAGTGCTAATGCTATCCATCACAAACAAGTAAAATAATGTTTTGGTATCAACAAGGACTAAAGATTATGGGAATACATCGTCGTCGAACAACTAGGCTACTGATCAACCTAGTGGTTCGACAATGACTTCGCCAGAAGTTGTTCCACCCATTATTCCTGAATTAACTATAAAGCCACCAAAGGGAGTCGTACATAAATCGACATTTAATCCTCATGCTCAAGCTGCTTAGAATTATAATATAGTGGAGGATCTGGCTCAATCGCCATTAGCTATGTCAACACTTGAGGTGTTGCAAAATTGTCCCTCCCAAAAGCAGGCTTTGTTATCAGTGATAGGTGGGATCAATACAACAGATTCCAATCTCATGGTCTTCAATCATATTGGATATGCACCACAGTTACTGGCCCAACTTGCTTTCCTTATACAAGTAAAAGCCCTAAATAAAAATGTTCATAGAACCATCATTGATGAGGGGGCATCTACCTGTACTATGTCAATGAGTTGTTGGGAAACTCTTGGTTCACCACCCTTGTCACGATCACCAACAATACTAAAAGCGTTTGATGGAAGAACATACACTCCATACGGGATTTTAAGTAGCTTGCAAGTTGAACTGGGGGGCAAGATAGTAGATATTGAAGTTGAGGTCATTGATGGACTCCTTGATTACAATATTTTACTAGGAAGGCCCTAGGTTTATGCTATGGTTGCCGTTGTGTCTACATATTTTAGAAAGATTGCATTTCCCTTCCAAGGTAGAGCAATCGTTGACCAACTAGCATTTTTTTGCTAACAGTTCACAAGCTACTATAAGCATTCCATTGATCCATGGAAGTTCACAATCACTTCAAAATGTTGGAGTAGGTCTCCTAAAAGACCCTTCCTTAATGGGTACGTTTACCCTCCCGTCTCCATCTAGTTTCATGGAAGTGGCCAAAGTGGAAACTTGTCACATGATCTCTTCTACATCATCTGAGTTTAAGAAGATTTTCAACTATTTTGATAGTGAGGATCATCGTGAGGCATTTCCACCAAGCCCCATCGAATCTTTGTAGCAATCAATTTTCTGGGTTTGTGTGGCAAACCAAAATCAGCACTCGACGAGTGTTGGGTAGATAGGTCTTTAGAATATGGTACCTCTTTTGATCCTTGGTCTCGTATACATTCTACAGACGAAGGAATCATCCAATTAATGATGATAGGAGAGACATCGTGAGAGGATTATTATCATCATTCCCACCTTCGAGATGACAATGAAGATTATTCAAATGACCTCAATCACCCTTCAATTGTTGATTTTTTATTAAATTCTGTAAATACAGTAGATTCTGAGTGAAATCTGTTCAACATTGAAGAAACTATCACTATTAATATTTCGACCAAGCCCAATATTGTAGAGAGTATTCATGTTGGTAAATCTTGTTCTCCATCAGAATTAGATAACTACTGTGATCTTTTTCGCGAATTCAAAGATGTCTTTGCATGGTCATATGAAGAAATGCCAAGCATTGACTCGATATTTGTTGAACATGAATTGAAGATGTATCCAGATATCAAACCAGTACGACAATGGCTTTGATCTGTCCATCCAAAGAAAGCCACTACCATTAAAGCAGAGGTTGAAAAAATTTTGTATTTTGGCTTCATTTACACTGTACCTCTCACTGATTGGGTATCAAATATTGTTCCTGGGATGAAAAACCAAGGAACAATTAGAGTGTGCGTCGATTATAGGGATGTAAATCAAGCATGTCTGAAAGACAACTATCCTACACCCTTTATCGACTAGATTATTGATGAATGTGCTGGATGCGAAATATTTTCATTCATGGATGGATTTTCAGGCTATAATCAAATCAATATCTGCCCACGAGACCAGTCAAAAATTGCATTTATATGTCCGTGGGACACATTCACATATCGTAAATTACCTTTCAGTTTGAAGAACGTAGGGGCAACTTTTAGAGGGCAATGAATTATGCCTTCCATGAAATCAAACACATCATTCAAGCATATCTCGACGATCCGCCTGCTCATTCGAGAAAATGGACTGATCATCCGCAGCATTTGAGAGCCATATTTTTACGTTGCCAACACTACAAGATATGACTCAATCCACATAAATGTGTGTTTTGTGTTGGTTTTGGTCGACTTCTTAGTTTTGTGGTTTCTAAGGACAGAATCTGACTCGACCCATTTAAGGTTCAGGCAATTCTTAACATGCCTCCACCTTCAAATTTGCTTCAGATTTAGAGACTCCAAGGGAAAGCTAACTTTCTGAGGAGGTTCATTCCAAATTATGCTAAGCTCCCTAAAGGTTATACACATATTTTGAAGAAAGGGGTACCTTCCATTGGGATCAGGTTGCGCAAGCTTCCTTTGATGCTCTCAAAGATTCCCTGATAAAAGCATCATTAATGTATGCTCCTGACTATCAAAATGACTTCAACCTGTATCTCACTGCTACAGATACAACCATCACTATGGTTTTAGTGCAAGAAGATGACAGAATTGAACATCCTATATATTATTTAAGTCGTAATCTTAATGATACAGAAAGCAAGTACTCTTATGTTGAAAAGTTGGCTTTAGCAGCCATTCAAACAGTACATCGATTTCGACACTATATACTTCTTCGCAAAACTACCATGGTGTGAGATTGCAACCCTATGACATACATTTTGTCATGTCAATTGCTGGGGGACAAATATTCCAAATGGATAGTCATCTTGTAAGATTTTGATATGGAATTCATCAAATCCAAATCAAAGAAGTCTCTCGTCTTTGTAGAGTTACTTTGTGACCTTCCCTCATCCTCCAACGATTTAACATCAGAAGAATCAATCATGGATGAGACTCTGTTTCTGATATCGTCAAGTGATCCGTGCTATGGGGATATACTGATATATCTCCAAAACCAAACTTTTTGGCCTAACACCTCTCGCTCTGAACAACAACGTACTCGATACCAAGCCAAAGACTATCTGATCCTTGGTGATACACTTTATCGTCGTGGTGTCGATATGGTTTTATGAAGGTTCCTCACGCATTAGGAGGCTGAAAAAGTTTTGAATGATTGTCATTCAGATGCTTGTGGGGGGCATCTATCTGGTTATGCTACTGCACAAAAGATCTTACAAGCTGGTTACTTCTGGCCCACCATATTCAAAGATTTCATAATTGCAGTAAGAAGTTTCCATGCTTGTCAGATTTTTGATCGCAAAACTAGATAACCACCTGCACCACTACATCCAGTCATTGCTGTTGGCCCATTTGCTAAATGGGGCATTGGTTTCATGACCTGTAACTCCACCTCGGCTGGGGGGCATGGGTATATTATAGTCATTGTCGACTATTTTACAAAATGGGCCGAGGCGATGCCTACATTGAACAACAACGACGAAACGGTTGCACTCCTTTTTTCAATCATGTAGTTTCTAGATTTGGTGTTCCACAGGCTATAGTCATAGATCATGGGTCACATTTTCGCAACCACATGATGACCGAATTAACTGCCAAATTAGGACTATCCCATGAGAGTTCTACTCCATATTATCCGCAGGCTAACGGACAAGTTGAGGCAATCAATAAAGTCCTTAAGCACATGCTGCAAAGAATGATTGGAGTCAGTAAACAGAATTGGCATTTAATCCTGTACTCAGCTCTATGGGCATATAGGACTTCAGTGAGAAATGCGATCAGATTTCTACCCTTTCAATTGGTGTATGGTCTGAAAGCAATCTTACCAAGTTAGTGCGAAATATCATCCCTCAAGCTTGCAATCGATCTGCTTCCCAAAACTTCTGAAGAAGAAGCTCGTTTCTTGGAATTAATCCATCTGGATGAAAACCATTGTGATGCCACATTGGCTAAAGAAGCACATAAGAAACGCATCAAGGCACAATATGACAAAAAATTTAAGCCTCGTGTCTTCTCAGAAGGTGACCTAGTCTTGCTTTACGATCAGAATTCTGACAAATTAGGAGCAGGTAAATTTTAACCATTATGGATGAGCCCTTACATTGTTAAACACGTATTGACAAAAGGATCCTACGAGCTAGTCGATTATGATGGGATTCCACTGTCACGACCCCGAAACGGGTTGTATCTTAAACGTTACTATGCTTGATTAAGTGTAGTAAACTCATTGTACATATGCTTTCATTTCATTTTTTTGAGTGTTTTCTTTTAGAGTTATCATTTTGGTTAGGTAATCCACTTCACATTTGTTGCAAATTTTAGACTTTTTGGAACCATTTGTTGGGTATGCCGACAAAGCTAGTCATAGTATGCAAAACCTATCTTCTGCGGCTTGGGCCATTTTTGCTCCAAGCAACGAGTTAGTGAGCTCAGGGGGATATGTATTGGTCGATTGACAAACAACATCGCTGAGTATAGCGTGTTGATTGAACTTCTCTTTGATGCCATTTCTCATGGAATACGCCGACTCATTGTCAGGCTAGATTCACAACTTTTCATTCTACAACTTATTGGTGTTTATTCGGTTCAAAACCCAGCTATTCATCACATGTTCCTAAGATTTAGGATTTTGGAAAGAAATTTTGTTTCCATTCAATATCAACACATTTCCAGAAACTTAAACACATTGACTGATTCATTAGCAAACTATGTGTTAAATAGACATTTGCAGCATTTATAAAGAAAGCATTTCACATTAACATTTGCATTAGGATTTCATCACTTAGCAAAAAATTAAATCCAAAAATAAAAAATAGATAGATGTTTATAGTTTTCACAAAATGTTTTGTGTCCAAGACAAAATCGGTCATCTGACCCAAAAAACTCAAAATGATGCAAAAAAACATCCTAGACTAGTGATGCTGGTGATAACATGTCATCGCTTGTGCTATCATGCGTGGGAGCCTAGTCCAACAACTCGGTACACTAGTAGTATGGTGATGTAACCTCAAAGGTAACTCATCGGTCCTGACATCCTAAATGTTGAGAGTGAGGCCCTCGATCTGATCTTGCAGCGCTACCAGGGTCTTTGATATATCCAGATCCTGAAGGACGACCCTCCCTAAAACCTCTCCTACTGGAGCGTCGTCTGCTTCCCGTGGGCATGCCACTGGTTGCACTGGTCCAATATCTACACACACATATCAGTTTGTTTAGTCTTGGTAACATCAAAAAAACAAAAACATTATAAAACTGAAAAAACAAATATGTGGTCAAATCATTTTACCTATAGCACTCCTTTGCTCACCAGCTGGTAATGCCAAATCCGGATCGCCTCGGAAATCCATCCTGACATATGGATACTCCGCAAACACCATCTTCTAGTGGTTGGACCACTCGAAAAAGGAATCTGAGAAGGAGATCTATGACTGGCCGACATGTCTAGCAATAAGGTCCACCCATCTCTGCATCTGTGGTTCCCTTGGTGCAGGCAATCCCAGTGAAATGTTTTGAGGTTGCATCAGTGGAATTATTTCCAAAGCAAAAGAAATTAGTATGGATCCATAACCAAAGTTCTTGGTTCTTCCATTCTTTACTTTGGACAGCAGTTCTTTTATGATAGGAAGTATCGCCTCACACCAATTGAACACCTTCAGTTCCGGGGATTCCAAGGCATACTGCATGTAGGATCTATTCGCTAAATGTAAAGCCACACTTCCAGCCAATCTAGAAAAGGTAAATAGAATGGTCCTCAAAAGTCGATCAGTAACATCCCGCATATTAATCTTACCATCTCTACTAGGTTGAGATCCATCCTTGCAAAACTAACAAATGTAATCTATCACAGATTCGCCCCCACGAGCAAATCCTGAGAGTGAAAAAGGGGCACCACGCCTCGACAAACCTGTTAGAAAAATAAATATCCTCGACTGTCAAAGGAATAGATTTATCTCTAATCTGGAATACCTGGTCAATAGGATCCCAAGCATTGAGAAGATACTGCAACACACTGATCTATTGTCTCATGTTGGATATGCGGAAAAACTTCAATAGACCACAGTTCCTTAGTGCATCCACTGTGCCTTGTTCATGTAAAGCAATCATATCCTCCTCTTCATGTTCTTGTTCACGCCTTGTGACAACCATCTTAACCCAACAAATATCTGAAATGCAAGCAATAGATGAGTTAGGATCCAATTTTGAGCAAAAATAGGTTAGAATTTGATGGAAAAACACTGTATAAAATTGCCTTTCTGTGCACATCGCACCCTACCTTTGAGCAAGGTGAGATGCATACTGATTGGCCTATTGGTAGCTCAGTATGCATTGCAACTTTTGATACTAGCTAGGTGCGATGATTGAGGAATGAAATCTTTAAACCTCAGGGGCCCAGAAAAGTGAAAAAACTTGCTCAGAATCAAGAAAACATGGAATGAAAATGAAGAGCCTAAGGATAGCTCCTACCTAGTCTTGATGGTGCGGAGAATGGTCCACAAGATCTCCCAAAATCGACTGGTGAAATTTGAGGGGGAAAACCACTTTAGAGCTCTAAAATCCCAAATTTGAAATGAAATGATGAAATGAAATGTTAAAACTACTTTTTATGTTTACTATTCATGTACTTCAAAGTGAAATGTTAGTTTTAGTTCATTTTTCATCCATATATATGTATTTATAATCAATTTGATGGAGTTTTGAGCAGGTTGAATGACTGATGAAAGAATCTGATGTGCTAAATAGTGAATTGAACATCTTGACCACCAAGCAAACTTTTTGTCTTCTTTTCAAGCTTTGATTCAAAATGAAAATAAAACTATAGAGTCCTCTTTAAACCCTTTTCGGACTCTTTAAATATGAAAATATTGTCGAGCTCTTATCTTTTGCAGCTCATTAAAGTATTGGAAATGTCATCCCTCCTGTATTATTTTATCCTTTTTCGAACCTGAAGGATTACTTTATGAAAAAGAACTTATGGAGTTTTCTTTTCGTCCCTTTTCAAACTCTCTAAACATGAAAAGAACTAAGTTATCCTTGTCATGAAACTCGCTAAAACAATAGCGACAAACTTGTCCATCTAGACGAGACCGAGTTTCACTATCGCTAGACTTGTTAAAACATTAAATAGGGATAAGTTTGCCCGATGGGCAAATTATAGAACAAGCATATGTTATCCTCCTCAAGCTTGACAAAAATAAAGAGGTACTGGTCAGAAATGACTATGGAAAAAGGGAAAAAACTTGAAGAATTTATGGTAGCAAGTCGCTCTTGAACATGGAACTTTCACTTCATCACCATTATTGAGTTGGGTTGGGTTATTCCATTCACCGGTCATCATACCATTGGTCTTTCATACCATCCATAGTTTGGGGTTAACGCTACCAATTCATCTTAGTGTCACTGACATGTTCAAGAGAAGTCATTTAGTTGAGAAATCACCATCCAGTTAATGTACACCGCAATACCTCCAACCTTCATTTTTTCATGACCACCATTCCTAAACCTTGTGTCATCAGTTCATTTTCACCTCCAAAAATCATTTTCTTCATTTCGTGTCGTAGATGTGGGATACATTAAGGCCCTCCTATTACAAGTCACTTCTTGTCTACATCAGCTCATTATCCAAGAAGTTGACTTAGAAACAACCTTTCAGTGCTTTGAAGCTTGCATACATCAATGAAAAGTTTCTCACTTCTGGTGATAGGTTGACTTCAATGGCCTTCAACTGAAATATTTTGCGTGGTGTTCAACATCGGATCATATATTCACACCACGTGAATTGTACTATAGTACCTTGAGGATCATTATCATTATTGGTAATCCCTCTCATTTCTGTTAACAACTTACATCA
>APFE030903366.1:107757-135951 GCA_000404065.3 Pinus taeda | reverse complement strand
ATCTGCTCCCACTTTATCCTTTCTCTTTCCTAACTTAACCTTCGCACCTCGAAAAATTCCTCTTGGGCCTTATCCTCAAGCGCAATAGCCAAAATCCCCATAAAACCTCACCCATATGCCTTACGCGCCTATAGCACATTTCCAGAAGACATCTCGTACCTTCACCACATCCTCACCATTGATCTTTCCCCTCCAATCCAACGATCCATGTCCCATCCAATACACCAACGTTTCCGACACTTCTCCACCGTTAGATCACCCCCATCAAATCTAACGATCAACGCCCATATCGCGTCAAGAACAAGCGTGAAAAGTACCCGTCTGATGAGGGCAATTTTTCTTTTTCCTTCCGATACGTGTCATCCACTAAATGGCATTGGGCAACTTCTGACACTTACCGCTTACCGCCTGATAAAAACCATAACCACTCAAATCAAACCACCTCGCACGTTACCGTCCGCACATCTCCGTCGTTCGATAACCGTCCAATCTGCCTGCCTAATGATCCAATGACCTAGACATATTCCGCTCACATCATGCCCACTAGCCTCCAAAATCGATCTCCACCACACACCCCCCTTGATCCGATGGCCACCATTTTCTATCATTCATGATCGTTCATCTGCCCATGCACTCCATACCCGACGTCCCGTCTGTTGCGTGAAGAAGAAGATGGCCAACTCTGTCAATCTGGCGACAGTCTGACCATGAAACTGAATTAAAAGAAGAGCATGTCCAGAGGAGAAAAGGACACGACACGACTCAACAACCAAATTAAACAGTCATGGCACTCCACTGCCATGATCAATATGACCACCTGGAGGACAGCATAGTACCAGAACCGATCAGGTTTTCATAGTGGAGACAGAAACTACGTTCAAAGACATTATCAGACAGTTAATGGTAGTTGGTGGTCAATTAAGACCCTCCATCCCTAAACGGCTAAGGTCCATTGTAATGATAGATTATAAATGGCCAGAAGAAAGATGTAATCAATGTTGGCAATTGTGTTTTGGTTCAACTTCTGAAGACTGTAGATATTCTATAACTTGCAGTGTCTCATCTTCATTTTCAGAAATGCAAGCTTCTTTTGCTGTTAATTGTTCAATGCCCATTTATCCTCTTTTCTAAGCTTGTGCTTGAAGTGTTGTATTCATGATTTCTTCTACGTCTAATTCTAAATAACTATCATCTTATATCTGGATTAGACAATTGAATGTAATAGTGAGTAGGTCACTCAGGTTTCTTCTGTATCAAATGCAAGATAACTGTCATCTTATCTCTGCATTGATAGATTCTATCTGCAAGTTTCTTTACTAGTTGTAGCTGGCCATCATACATTCTGTATGCATCTGCTAGCGTGGTTATTATTTCTCATCTATTCACCTAATTCCCAAACTGTTGAGCATTGGTAGTCTAAAGCCTTGTAATTTGAGGGTGTTCATGCATGTTTGGAGTGAATACAGATTAGAAGTGGTTATATAGCTTGGATCAAACCATCACTCATCCCAATAAGTTCCTAGAACCATATTGAAGATTATAAGTTACCAGGAATCTCCGAGCTACAACCTAGGAGAGTTTCCTGGAGCCCTAATAGGTCCCTTCCAGCAGTGGGGCTTGGACTTTATAGGTGAGATTAGCCCACATTCCAATGGCCAACATAAATGGATCTTAGTAGCCACTGATTATTTCACCAAGTGGATTGAGGCTATACCCACTAAGAATGCCAATCATCAGGTTGTCATAAAGTTCTTGAATGAGAATATTTTCACTAGATTTGGTTGCCCAACCAAACTAGTCACTGATAATGCAGCAACTTTCAAGGCAAAAGAATTGGTGGACATGACTAAATCCATGGGAATTCAAGTGGTGCATTCTACCTCATATTATCCTCAAGACAATGGCCTGGCAGAATCATCTAACAAGAGTCTGGGAAGGGTAATAAAAAAAATGTTAGAAGAAAACAAAAAGAGCTCGGATTCCAATTTGAAATTTTCACTATGGGCTGACAGAGGTACCTTCAAAAAGTCCATAGGGAATTCTCCATTCAAACTGGTTTATGGCGCTAATGTTGTTTTCCCCATCCAGCTGATTCTCCCTATGGCTAAGTTCTTGCAAGAAGAACAAGATGAAGAGAATGACATGGTAAGAAGAATGAATAATCTGGTTGAAATACAGAAGATCAGAGAGCAACTGGTTGAGAAGTCAAAAGCTCATTAGAATAAAATCAAAGAAACCTTTGACAGGAAGGAAAAAGTGGAAAACTTCCAAGTTGGTGATTGGGTGCTTAAATGAGATGAATTTAAGGAAAAGAGAGGTAATCATGGCAATTTTGACTCCTTATGGATAGGTCCGTTTGTCATCACTCAAACTCAGTAGAACAATACATTGATTCTGCACAGTCTAGAAGGAGAAGATACTTTTGGTAGCCCAATAAATGGGCGGTTCTTGAAACTTTATTTCGTCTAAAGCTTTATAGCCTTGACATTGTAAATATGTTTTTCCAGTTTTTATTTCATTACAAAATAGACTCCATGCCCAATGGAACACTAGAAGGAAGATTTGACTCTGTTTTTTCAGGAAAGGCATTGATCTGTGATCCTTGAAACCTCACAGGGAGGATTTCATCCCCAGAAGGAGCTAGTGTTAGCCTTGCTGGAAAAAGGCCCACAAATGGATCCATATAGGCTCTTAGAGTCTCCAAAGTTTCTTAAAAACATGCCAACGAGTCCATTAATTCCCTTTAAATCTTTAAATTTTGCTCACAGATCATCTAATGATTAAAATCAGTGCAAGAGGAAAGCCCATGGAAGGGCATAAATGCACTATCAGGAGGCTAAAAGGCTTAAAAAACCATGAAAACCCCACAAATGCAAGCTTAAATAGAAGGATGAATAGCCGTCATTAGATCTGGCCGATCAATGGCCCAGATCTAGGTGGCTAACCGCAATCGGTTGAGCAGAAGGGATAGCCTAAAGGCGGGCGCATGACACTGTCGATTAGCGATCGCCGATGATCGGATCGGCGGGTCGCATCAGCAGTCATGGCGGTGGGGAACATATGTTATGTTATATCAAGGCCCGGGCATTGTGCGATTAGTGATTGCAATTTATTGCATCACTATGTCACATCAACGATATACCATGAGCGGGGCCTAGGCATAGGCATGTTGGCGACCCGATGGGCCAGACCTGACGGAATTAAATGCAACATTTGATAAAGCTTCAAGTCCGCGAGAAGGCCTATTTTTAATGTATTTTAACATATTTCATCATATAACAAAATAAAAAGGAACACATGACAGCACCGATAGCGATAAAGGCACGCAGACCCTTTCCATTACCTAACAGAGGCCCGAAGAGCCATTCCACCACATAGCAAAGGCCGGAAACTGATCAGGGAGCATAGATAGCACAACACAACCGAATCAACCCAAAGCAATCATTGAGCCCCAGCACGACACAGCCAGAACAAACAGAATGGTCGTGGAACATCTATGGCATGAGGGAGCTCACAGATAGTGCAACAACTACCCAAAATATCTAAATGTGGTTATTCCTTTATCAGAAGAGGAAAACCTTCGAGCCATGCTTGTCGATTGAGGGAATCAAATAGTTAACAAGATAGAAGGATAGATCAAGACCTCTGAAGCCTCAGAAGGCTCAACATCATTGTAAACAAGCTATAAATAGCTATTAGTAAGATGTAATAGGGGTTCAATTTTTGGAGATTATTCCTCCTCTGTTCATTCGAGCTTCTCATCTTCATTCTAGAAATATAAGCTTCTTTTTCTATTATATGTTCAATGTCCATTCTCTTTGCTATTGCATGCTTGCACTTGAACATTTTGTTCATGTTTTCATTGTGTCTAAGGCCAGATAATTGTCACTTATCTCTGCTTTGATATATTAGATTTGCAAGCTTCTTTGCTGGCTGTAGCTAGCCATCCATGTGTGGTCATATATGCATCTTCCAGTACAGTCAATATTTTCTTTTGCTGCTTGTAGCTAGCCATTCATTTATGTTTATGTATGAAATCTACTGGTACAGTCAGTGTTCTCCATCTATCTGGTGAATCTATAAATTATTGAGCATTAGTGATCTAAAGCCTTGTATTGGTGAGAGTGTACATGCATGTCTTGAGTGAGAATAGAGCTAAAATGGTTATCTGACTTGATCCAAACCATCATTCATTCCAATAGTTCTAATAACAATATTGAATATTATATGTTACCAAGCATCTCCGAGCAACAACCTAGGAGAGTTTCCTGGAGTGATAACATGTACTACCAGAAGGATCACTAATACCTTGAAAACCATGATCCAATGAGGTTGAACCACTAGAAGCATCATCATCACCATGCTCATCATCATCATGACCACCCTCATCTGATGGATGTGTTTTTGCGTGATCCCTGCGTGCCTCACCACTGCTAGTAAAGTACTATCTTTGATTACATGCCACATAAGAGACATTAAATCCTAGAGACAGTCCCTATAGAGGTCCATGAAATTGGATCCGCATTGATATCTCAAGACATCGCAGGGAGGACTCCTTGTTGAACAGAAACTCTGGCTAACCTATCACAATATTCCATCTAAAATCGTATAGTATTCATTCACCCCCGAATGCTCACACCCCCTTAAGGATGTGCCTCACCCTCTTGGACATCGCCCATCTCCTCATCTCCTCCATACAACAGTGGGGGAGGAGGAATGTCCCCATCATATGAGCCAATGTCTACAAAATATATAGGACACAAAAATAATTAGACAACTCCATTAAACAATTTAATAAAACAAGTTACAAAATGTGTTAGAATAAATTATATTCTAATTCATTAAAACAAGAAAATGAAACTGAATTAATATAAATAAAACACTAATATAACCTCTATCATCTAGAGGCTCAACCACTATGAAGAATATGTTGGTACACCCTCTCCAATCAATCCCTGCATATGGATACCCCAACATGAAAAACACATCGTCATCCACACTGGCCAGTAGAACCAGTGCCTTGTCCAAGATCCTAGCTGAAAACTCCAGCATGCCCCTCTTGGGCAGCATCTGCCTCCACATGCGCATCCGGGCCTCACTGATCGACCTAGGAGGGTGACCATAAAATGTAGGCCCCATCTTCGAAAGCCTCTCAAACATAAACAAAAAAGCTCGAAAGAAAAATCAAAGGTGTCCCTCCCATGTCTCGACAACGCATGACATATATCTAAAGCCTTGCAAAACTGCCTAAAAAAATGGCAAACCATCTGATGCAATGTGGCACCTGAATCAAAGAATCAACATAATACAAAAGAGGGAAACTAATGCATTTCCCATCACCATAAGAATATGCAATGGTGCTGACTAATAATGAGAGGCGCCTAGCCTCCTCTATAGAAAAAGAATAAATTCGTAGTTATCCACCACAAACCTGAAAATCTCATGAACAGACTGCATGAGACCTGACATATCTCAGAGTGTATGCAAGCTAAATCTTAGCTACAATATCATGGGGGACATCAGGAAACTAGGGAAAATCATCTCCTCTCATGGATAATGCAGTGATAAAGTATATGTCCTCCTCAGTGTTCTTATATCATAACTCAAGACCGACACAGAAGCATGTTTCTTGACATTAGATTGACGGAGCAGATGTGCTAATAAGAAAAAGTGTGCGTTTAGGGATGTACCCTCCTCATATTACTTAAGGAGGCCTACATTCCTCAAGAGAACTTTAGTCGCTGGAGTAATAGGGCGAGGGTATAAACCCCTCACCCTCTCTCTCACCTACCATGGTAGGACCATACTATATGGGTCCACCTGCTACTCCTTCTCCTATTGTAACTCCCTCTACTGACGTCTGTGCTACATTAATGACATAAAATACATCAGCCTCATACATAAAATACAATTTTTTTTTTAATGAAACATGTTTTTTATAACTATGGAAACATAACTTTCAATTTAAAAAATAAAAAATAAAAAAATATTAGTGTGCTGAAAACATAGTCCTGCAATGGCATCGATGTGCTTTCAACTATAATCGCATCAATAATGGTGCACACATAAGTATGGTGCACCACGAGTGTTTCAAAAATTTAAATTTTCATAGTGGTGTGGCATACTTGTGCACCAATGCGCGCGTATAACATGTTTTCAGTGGTAGAATACGTTCAGGTTATCGAACGCATCAAGTTGTAGGAATATTTTTAAATATTTATTTGTCGTGTCTTTGGTAAATATAAATGCACTGAGGGTGATTCGCTGACACAAAATCTGTCACATTTTTCTTGGTGCATTTATATTTACAAAACACATTGCCACAATGACAGCGTGTTATGTTCATGCACCGAAATGTGGTTCACCCTGTAAATTTAGAGGCACACTTCAAGAAGAACATCTTGAGCACACCATGCATCAATTTTTTATTTTTATTTTTGCAAAAAAAATGAGAAATTCAACCTAATTTGAAATTCTAATCTACTAAAAACATAAATTAGAAAGAAATATAGATATTACCTCGACATTTGGTTGTCGGTGAGGCATTGTGGACATGTAATGGAGAAAAACAAGTTCTCACACCATTTGAAAAAATTGGAAACTCAAAGAGTGAGCATGGTACTAAAAGGTGGTGAGCAAGAGAACCACCAACATCATGGTGATTGAATGTGGCAAGAGTGGCACTGATGCTTTAGATCTCTCTCGCACTATAGATGGTAAAAATAAAAATTATGGCGAGGAGGATTTTCTTATTTAACCCTCCTCTGGTGCATTTCACGAAGTGTGCTGGGACAGGCTCTATCCAAAGGCACTGTGTTTTTTTTTTATTTAAAATTATCCCGGTGTTTTATTGAGAAACCACAGGGCTTTACATTAATGGTAACGCACTGGTACTGTGGTTTTACAATAGCACCAACATTTTTTAAAAATTGTAAAACATCTATCAAAACACTTTATAAGATGCCCCAATGCATTGTTATAAATTTACTGCACCGAGACTTCATTTTTAAATAGCACTAGTACATTTTACTATATGAAGGATTTTGGTGCTAGTGACTATTCAAGCACTGGTGCGTTTGGGTATTTAGTGCACCATGGTTTTTTATTTTCAAAAAAAAAAAAATCTATTGTGCACCATGTTATATGGAGCTCTAGTGAGTGTATGGATAATAAAGCACTGGTGCACTTGAATAATTTAGACACACCATCAAATAAACATCTGCTAAAAAATCTTCCCTCCCAACTACACTAGTGACCTTCGCTAGAAACAAATTTTTAGCCTATTTTTATAAGGGCCTCTCCAAAAGCCTCCACTAGAATGTATTTTCCTTGTAGTGGTTGGTTGACAATTAAATAATGAAAAATTTGAATTCCCAACTCTTCATATATCTCTCTCAAACTTATAGTCTTTTTACGCCTCAAGGAATTAGACTCACTACTTGATTGAGTAGTAGGACTAGACTGAGTTGATGGAGTCAATGAATCACATTGAATATAATATCTTGTTGGAGTATTTTTTATTAATGATTGGACTTGTAAATTTTGTCGACCTTATTATACAACTTGTTCCTTTACATCATATTCTACTTGAGTTATCACTGCTCCAATTGTTATATATTTGTCAATGCTTCAATCCCATGCTTAATTTTTCGTTAAATTCAACATCTAATCTAATTATAAAATTACTTGTTATTGGTTGAACATATTCCTTGGATTGATCAATACAATAAATAAAAACACACTTCTCATTTCTATCATCTAGATTTTTTCTCAACTCTAAAACATGAGTGTATGCCACATGGCCAAATACCTTGAAGTCTTCTACATTACAACTCATACCTATCCATGCTTCCTTTCAGACTTTATTCTTTACACCTCTAGTGGGAGATATATTCAAAACATAAATTGAGAAAGCTATTACTTCCTCCCAAAGCTCATTTTATAGATGTTTTTCCTTCAAAATACCTCTAGATATATTCATGATGGTTATGTTCTTCCTTTCAACTACACCATTTTGTTGTGTTGTGTACCTTACTGTAAATTTTATTTTTATCCCATGATACTTGCAAAAGTTATGCCTTTTTTTTTTAATTGCACTGGCCTCCTCTATCTAATTGTAACACTTTGATCTAATTACCACTTTTCTTCCCTACCATTGCCTTGAACTCTAAAATCCTATCAAAAGTGTCAAATTTCTTTGTGAGGAACTACATCCAAGTCTTTCTATTATAATCATCTACGAATGCTAGGAAGTAGTAATTTCCTCCAAGCGACCATGTCTACATTGCACCACACAAATTTATATGAACCAACTCCAAGGACACTTTTTCTCTATAAGACATGAGTCCCCTAAGAAAATTGCTCATGTGTTTCTTTTCTAAAATGCAACTCTTGCATGAACTGGTTGCCTCATGAATTGTAGGAAACCCCTCAACCATATTCTATTGTTTCAATAGTCTAAAGCCCCAATAATATAAATGAACAAACCTGAAGTGCATTAACAAATTCATCCAAACAAGTTATTTTTTGAGCAAAAGAACAATCTTGTCTATGGCACTTCATGGGAAGAGGATACATCTTGTTCATTGTCATATTTACTACGGAAATCAACCTCTTACTAGGATTTCTATCATATATGAAGCAATCATCGCATTTAAAGACTACATTATACCCATTTTAGTAATTTGGTGTACACTAAGAAGATTACATTTGAAACCTGGAGCATAGTACACATCTGGTATGTGCCTTTTTTGACCTCGTTTGGGGAGGATGTTAATCGTTCCTTTTCTCATAACTTTTAGAATATCACCTAATCCCAACTTGATATCGTTCTTAACTAAATCATCCATATATGTAATTATTCTTCTGTTTAATGTCATATGATTTCTATGTCTGCTATCTATAAGTCAAGTGTCGTTAAATAAGTTTTGAGCAACATTACACAGAAGGAATAATGATTATTCATACTTCTCAAAAGAATAGCTTGCACCTTTTCTGTTAAGATCAACTTTCCTCTTTTTCATTCATGTGCATAATGACCCATATTATTACAATAATAACTCTTAATTTTTTATTTTTATACCTTTGGTTTTATTGCAAACAATTTTTCGTACCCCACTTTTAACTGCGAGGATTTTAATATGATCTCCTTTCTTGCTCTAAATCTTCTATCTAATTATTGCTTCTATTTTTTCTACCTTTTCCTCTTGATATTGATTCTCCTCTTCCCCATGAGATACAAAACATATTATTTGAATGCATTTTCCAAATATTTTGCATGCATGTTAATTCAAGATTCATGGGATAATAAGGATCCCAACAATTTATCTACTTATAGCTATGACAAGTCTTTAGACTCTTCAATGGCTACAATCACCACATCAAATTTCTTAGAAAAGCATTTTAGAACCTTCTCTGCCATTTTATTATTTGAAATATCTTCACCATTCATCCTCGCTGATTGAAAATGTTTATATCTTAGGTCATGTATCGTTCCACGAACTCTCACTCATCTTCAATCTTTGCAACTTAACTATCTTCACCTTCATAATTCGTTGATAATTAGTTTATAAGATGTCACACGCTATCTTCGAGGACTTTGTTGTTGATATCTTGGGAAAGATACTCACATCCAAACCATTTTTGATGGAAACAAGTGATCCTACATCCCTTTTTCTATTAGTTATGAGTTGATCTTTCTGTGCATTCGTTAAAGCTTCTTCAATTTCCTCATCAACCGGCTCTATATAACCACAAAATACAAGTTTCTACACATCCTCAAAACATAAACAATTCAACATATTAATTTTCAAAAATTCATAGTATTTCCTTGTTATAATTGGAAATGACAATGGAGAAAGATGCTCAAATAAAGCCATATCTTGCTTTTCTTAATCTCGAAAACCATTTCTTGGCAATAAAAATAAAATATGACTAAAACTATTTCTTATTTTTTTTAATACAATACATGATACTATATATATATCTTATCACACTTTCTTCACTACATTACTTAAAAAAACTATGAAAAACCCCATAAGAAGAAATATCCCTAATAAAAATTCCTTCATACATATTGATCAAAATAATTAGATGTTCAACAAATTTTCTGTGACTACACACGATTAAAACCAACCTAGATCCATCTTAATCCCAAATCTATCAAGCATCGAGAGGGATCAAATATCTCGAGTTGTAAACCTTTCCTCAAGTTTTGCACTCAAAAAGAGGATTGATTATTGCACCACAATTTGGAGTAAACCAACAAAGAATCTCCTCCACAACTAGATTAATGCTTTTGTTGTTTAGTGTAATTGGATCCAAATGGGTCCCAGGAAAATATTGGAAGACTTTCCTTTTCCTTGGAATATGTAGATGTACAAATGCTTAACCACTAATTACAAAGAAATCAAGAGACCTCATCAAAACTAAAATTTTAGTCCAACCAAGTTAGAACCCGTTGACTTATTATGCGCTTATTTTGATTTAGAATCTACCATTTTAATTTAACTATAAATAATTATAATGTTGATAGTAATGATTTTATCTCTATTGAATATTTTATATTTTTTCTTTTGGTGTAACTCACTAGGATTTGAATTTTGAATCTCATGCTTTACATATTACATCATAACCAAGTGATCACCAATTAAGCTACACTTAGACCATGAACTATGATAAGGTGTCCTCCGAGTTGACCTTCAAGAGAGTTTTTGATGAGATGGTCAAAATAATCAACGATACTCACACCACTGTTGGTAATCGAAAAACGATTTTGTAATTAATTCAGGCATGGGGAGGTTCGAAGGTGTTCGTTATTTTCCTATTTTCAGTAGGAGAGTTCTTGGATTGAGGGTTTATTGAACCAATTTTGACTTGAATGGATAAACAACATTAAAAAGCACTTGTCAATGCCCCTCAACCTCTCACACGTGTCATACGAAGTTTTCAATATGAATGGATACGCATGTCGTTCGAATTCAGAGGTTGTCGGTGCTGCTAAAGATCCATTAACAACCCTCATTTCTCCAACGAAGATTGTCTTAGTTGTCATGTATTTTTTTATGGTAAAAATGTGTAGTGAAGATATTTGGAGGCCATTGGAAGTTTTACAACTATAGAATTTTTTGCTTTGGTGGTTGTTTTATTTTAAAGCTACTAGTGGTGATATAAATATAATATTGATTGTGTGTGTAAAATTATATGATACGAAACCAATTAATAAACACAATCATTTAACTAAATTAGTGGTTCCCAATGTTATTCATTGGGAAGCGAACATATCATTGATTTCGTTATGTTTATAGTATATTATAATTTGATAGTTTGGTTCTTCTTCCGTGCTTCAAGATCAACGGTTCGAGTTTATCTTTGTGCGGCTATATGTTTGTGTATGTGAAAAAATGTCAAGTTGTATGATTGACTTATTTAGATGACTTACCTGTATAATTGTCAAAATTGTAGTTCAATACGTTTTGATATATGGAAGTAAGTTGATAGAGTGATTTAGTATTAAGACTATTTTTTGGGTAGTAAAAAATCATCGATCCTACAAATACATTAACAATGGTCAGAGGTAGTTATGTCTTAAATGGATCAAGTGGTCACTCGAAGCTGGTGGTTGAAGAAAGAACATGATCTATGAGATTCTAGAGTGGGTGTAAGTGCTAATGAAGACCAGCCAGACAACGATCAATATTGTTATTGTAATTTTTTATTTTAATATTTGACATGTAACCATTAAGAGAGAGACTTGGAAGTAATTATTTCATTTGTTTTACAAGTGTATTACAAGTTGTTAATTGTTGTGATTTTATATGTTAACTAATTTTAGTAAATCAGATCCACTTTTATTGGATCTAGTTTTTGATCTATTACTATATATGTAGCCAATGTTTGATTAATAAAATATAGTGTGATTTGTAATTGGTATGTGAACAATGTTTTCTCTTCGTTTTTGAAGTGTTAAAGGGTCTCAATTTCTGCACAGTCCCATGAATCATATAATGAGGGTTAAACTTTGAAGCAGAGTTTCCATACACACTTTTCATGATAATAACGAAGGATTTAAAATTTTGAAGTAACGAATGTGAGTTGAAAAAACCTTTTCCGCATTCCAAAAAAATAATAATTAAACAGATTATTTTAGAATGGAGTTTGTTGTGAATTTTCGATTCTAATTTTAACTGAAATGAAGTTGTTGCAAGGTTTATTCAACTTTGATTACATAGTGCTAAATTAAAATTTCAGCACCGTGCAATATTTTTCATCGTTGAGTTGAAGTGACCTTAAAAGATTAGGGTTGTAAACACTGACCTCTTCTATACGGATATCATCACTTGGTTTTGACGCAGTTGCAATTTTATGAAATGTTATGGCATTTCTTCAGGAGGTTTTCTGAGGTGTTGGAAAATCTAATTCCAACCTCTTGTTAGGTGTCATGTTTATGCATCCAAATGTCTTATTTCAGTTTTAGTTAGTTCAGTTTAATTATCTCATTGTAATAATAAATTATTGATATCTCTAATGTAATATTATTTAACTGATTAGTAATATTAAAAGATAAATCCTTGCTCCACGTATTCTCTCCACTCCTTGTCATGGTGTCATGGTATCAGGGCGTAGGATGTGTCAGACTCCTTGAGAGCAACAGAGAGAAGAACTGTAAGGTTGCATAAGACTCTAGAAAAAGCATCATCTCAATTTTTTGTAGCAAGTGTCGTCTGAGTTCGTGGATGACAGACTAGGGAGAAAGTGCAAAAGAAACTTGAATTTATCACATGTGAAGAAAGAGAAGAGTGTCAGTTCCGCACCTGTGAAGAGAGCCAAGTCTGTCAGTGTCACAACCCAACCAAAAAAAAGTGTGTGCAAAAGAATAAAAAAGTTAAGAAATTGTAGAACATTTAAAATTGACGCACCACTTGAGTTGAAAAAGCGCGCAAAATTGCGCAGAGAAGCTCTCTCGAGAAGTGCAGAGATGTGAATTCGAAGGATTTTTTTTTTAAAAGGAGCATAAGATGTTTATCAAGGGCTCCGCGAAGTCGCTCGAAGAATTCTCAATGGTTCCTTCAAAGCCTCCACGAATTCGAAAGGTCCACTAAATGACAAACAAGTTTTTTGTTTTCCAAAGTATACTTACTCATTTTTCAAAGGCTTCACGTGTTTTTAATTTGAAGTTTTTTATTCTAAAACGTTCATGAATATTGGGCATGGTAAATAAAAAAAGGCACATATTATTTAATGCCTCCATTGAAAAGGCTTTAAAAGGAATTTACATGTAATTGTTTAAAAAGGGGGTTATGATATGATGTGCCTTTGAAGTGAATATGAGGGAAGGGCTTATATTTTTTTTTATAATGGAGGTGCATGTGATGTCCATGAAAGAGCATCATATTGTTCAAAATTGCTCATATATTTTGCTTAAATAAAACAAAGGGGTGTTATTCATATCAGTTTGCGAGCATTGCATTTTTTTTAGAAGGGTTTATAAAAGATTTTGCAAAAGCGTTTCCCTTGTAAGAAGGGTTTATAAAAGATTTTGCAAAAGCGTTTCCCTTGTAGAGAAATTGTAAATTCATTTATTTGTAGAAGCTGAGTAGTGGAGAAGCCACCACAAAATAATTTTTATTGCAGGGAGTCGCTATGTCTGCAAATTGATTTTCTTGTTGAACCAAAGTCATCGAGTGCTCAACAAATGAGAAAAGCCAAGAGGCTGAGAAGGTCAAAGAGACAACATCAGATATTCAAAATCTATTTGAAATATTTGGAAGTGAAAAGGCAAAAGAAAGTCTTTGCATTGAAATGCATTAAAAAAATTGTAGATAACATCATTTTATCCCTCATTTTAGATGCAAAAACACCCAAGGAGGGATGGTATACCCTTGAGAGGAGTTTTGGTGTAAGGGGGAGCATTGAAGTTGAAAAAGAAAGAGGGTCTATAGTAGAATATCTACAACAATTTGAAAATTTTGTTGAATCCCAGTGTGCTCAGCCATAGGTAGATGATGTCTATGAGGAATTTGCAGAAGACACAGAGAAGGAGAACATATTTGCTTGTGAACCCCACTATGCACAACCACAAGTAGATGAAAATTTTATAAATCCAGCAACAAATCTTGTTCATGAAAATTTGGTAAATCCAACAATAGAGTATGCTCATGAAAATTTGGTGAATCCAACAACAGAGCTTGCTAATGACAATTTGATGAATCTAGCAACAAAGCTTGCTGATGAAAATTTTGAAATATTTGTTGGCTAATTTGGTGAGTCCAGCAACAAAGCTTGCTGATGGCAGTGAAGCTGCCATTGGAGCATTCAGTGTTATGGTGAATCTAACGATTAATATTTTTGATGTTAAGTTTGATGAACAATTGTTGGCTAAATATGAATGGTTGCAGTGGATGCAACAAAAACATGATATCAATATGATGTTATTCAGTGAGAAAAACCCACTTGAGTCTGAAACCCAAGTGGAAGACACCCTGTTTGCAGTATCACATGTTAGTGAAGAAATCAAAGAGACAAAGACAAAAGAATAGGGAGAGAAGTAATCGCAACAAGAGAAAGATCTCATTGCAGAGCAGAAGGAACAAAACCAAAGTGTTTTTGGAAATATTTTTAATTTTAACATTGATTTCCATTGTACAGATACACATAATGATTATGATGAAGAGTTAAAGTTCCTTGAAGCATGGTTTGCAACACCATGCCTTGATAAAGTATGCATAGAAGTTGCATACATGAATGTTGAAGACAACATAGATGATGAAAACATCAATGGAATTTTTAGGTATTAGAATTTTGAAAAATTATTTTTTTATTATAAACTTATGTTAGAGAAAATTGATGATGAAGATCTCACAACAAAAGATGACATGCGGTAGCAGTCCACATACAAGCTGATTTTCAAAAAAGTTTAGGACATGATTAGACAACCTGGAACAATTGAAGACCTACACCAACAAATGAAGAAACTAAGGTTTGAAGGATACAACAAAAGGAAAAAATTGAAGCAATTTAGGGGCTACAAGATCTAGAAGAAGAGAAGAAGAGAAGTAAATCTAGTTGAAGTCAATTTTTTAAATTGTAAGCCTCACTGAGACATAGACAGGCATGCATCTTAATTAATTTTTTATGTGGACGAGCATGCTTCCTAGTTAATTTTTTATGTGATTGTAATTAAGGGGGAGTGTTGGAGAATCTAATTCCAACCATATACTAAGTGTCACATGTATCCATCCAAGTGTCCTAGTTCAGTTTCATTTAGTTCAGTTTAGTTCAGTGATTCTCCAATGTAATCTTATTTAACTGATTCATAATAATTAGAAAAGCAATCTCTGCTCCATGTATTTTTTTCATTCTTTGTCACTAGGCCATAATGTTTTCTGATATTTTTAAATAAGTTGTAAAATAGGTTTTGAATGTTTGAACTTTGGATTGCTTTTGTGTTTAATTAATTAGTTAATTGACATGGATAACACCATGGGGGTTTTGGTATGGACTGCCATCACATTTTGCTTTAAATGTTCTAAAAACTTAAAACTTTGGTTGACTGGAGGACATTATGACTGTAGAAACATCATGTTGCTAAGTAAACTTTCCACATCATCAAATTGTAGGCAATGCTACTCATTTTTATTTTTCTATTACCAGTAGGATATTATCATTAATTTCTTTTTCCCTGGAATTTCCAGATGATTAAGCTTTATTATTAATTTCATTGCCTTGCTCACATGGTTTTTTTGTTTTTGTTTTATTTTGTTTTGTTTTTTTTTTTGTCAGTATGAGAAAATCAATATATTCATATTCCAAAAGAGTACATAAGCATCATATGCAACCAGTAGTTCAGAAACTGATACGAGTCCATATGAATTGACAATAAAAAACATGTGAAGCCATCTTAATCAGTTATCATGCCCGAATGCATAGTTCTAAACATATTTACATATTATTTAAAATCAAAATAGTCTAATAGTTCCTCTGTTTAGTATGCAAGTCCTGTAAAAAAGAGATATTATATGTAGGACACAACAATAATTATGAGACATAAACAACAAAACGTCTAGTATATTCCATCAATGGATGCGATATGGATCTGGGGAGAAGTGGAATTATCCTGGCATTGGCAACACCCCAACATTCATGCAGTGGTCCCCCATCTTGATCTCGATGTGCATCTCATCTAGCTTGTCCTATATACCTCGCTTTTAAATTCCATCTGTGTTTTGATTGAAATCTCTACCAATGTGCTTGATCGTAGAGTCCTTTTGAGTGCTCCAGAGATATGTGACTTGTTGCAGCCAACCTTGGAGTGTAGGTTGGTATATTTTTACATGTCCCAAGACAGAATCAATGATAATCTTAGAATCTCTTAATATGTGGATTTTAGGGATGTTCAAAAATTTATAGAACTAGTGTAATCCCCATAGTGCCATGGCTTTTTCCCTAGTGTTTGTGCCACTACCAGCACCCAAGTGAACCCAAAAATCCTGACGTAGTGAATGAAGCATCAAGAAACTAAATTCACATCTACTTCTTTGTGATGCTCTGTCGAATAAACCAGTCGGATAATCTATCCTTGGATAAGGTGGATTTTGTTTAGTTTTCTTTGATTCCATGCCTAATTGTTGTCCAATGGTGTGTAATTCTTTAATGCACTCTATCACCTGTGAAGCATTTTCTTTGAAATTTTTAAAGATGATATTATTTCTCCATCTCCAGATCTCCCAAAAGAGAATAGGAGGAATATTGCGGCAAGTGGTATTTTGTTGGCTCCACCATTGTAAATAGTTAGAAATATAGTTGAACTGAGTGTATTGGAAACCAATATATCTAGCAAGATATTGCCAAATCTGAGAAGCCATAGGACATGTTAAGAAAATGTGTAGATTGTTTTCCTCTGCATCCCTGCAAAATACACATATCCCTGGTCCATACCAATTTCTCTTCTGGAGGTTTTCCCACTTTATATTTTTATTTTTCCAGACCAACCAGAAGAAAATAATGATCCTAATGGGGATTTTTGTTTTCCAATATTTAAAGAACCAACCTACATCTATGAGTTGTGTCTCTTGATGGCAGAGTGTGAGGTATGTATTCGCCACCATGACATTATCCCCCTTCATTTTACTTGACCAGGTGGTCTTGTCCCTATCTGCATCACGACTGACAACTGCGAGCTGTAAGGAAGTTCGAAGTCTATCTCATTCCTGCGCTGCCAGTCCATCCAATCCCAAATCCCCTGCCCGCTTTGATATGGGGCATCGATCATGCCTTGACGATATAACATGTTGCCAGAAGAATATGTCGCAACAGTTTAAACCATTTATGATACTATCCGATAGTCTGTCATCGGCTTCAATACCCATGATTTTGTCCATATTGATGATAATGCAGTGACCAGAGCCCAATTTCCAGGAAAGAAGCTTAAGAAAGAAATGATGGACTTTTATAAAACTGAGCCATATAGCTGAGCCCGATTTGATCCCAATACATCCCCTATGCAGCCAAATAGGGAAATTGAAGTCCTTAAGGTATTTATGTCTAATGATCATACTCCAGGTACCTTCCCCAAATATCCCTCACCACAAATATTTGAGTAATAAATCATAGCCAAATCTCCTCAAATTGAGGATGCCCCAACCTCTTTTGGGCAGCGGGTCCCCCCATATCATGTTGTTGGGGCTTGAAGCCCAAATTTTGGTCAAGTGTAATGTAAAGACCCCGCTAAATGCGGGCGTGGAGCGCAAGAGTCAAGGGTTTTCCACCCTAAGATAGTGTAATTTAATGTAAAGTGTGTCGGCCTACCCATTGTCCACGAACCATGGGATTGTATAACTAGAGCAAGGCTCTAAGTGTAAAGGGAGTCTTAGTTTTTGACAAGTAATAGATAGAGGCGAAGGCATGGTTAGAAGATAGAAGTGGATCTAAAGGTATTGGGTCATAGTGATAGGTAGAGGCTCTGCAGTTGAGTCTGCAGAGGCCTAGTAGAGTCTATAACTGAGTGGAGAGGATGGAGTAGGGTCTGTAACTAAACTTGAATATTAATAAAGATAAGATTGATTCAGAATGTTGTGCGTCTTTTTGTAGATCTGTATTTCCATGTTCTGGTTATCTTTATGCATTTATATTGGTTTTGAGTACGCATGCTAATCTGAAAGTTGAACAAGTAATAAGAATATTGGGTCCGCACAAACTAAGCAATAATATAATATCACAGTAAGGATCGGATTGGTATAACACGGTATTCACAAAGGGCGCATGGGTTGCGAAGAATAAGAAAGCTGCGTGGGGTATCACAGCACGCAGATTAGGATCGTGAACCTCTAGAACCCTCATAAAGACATCCCTAGGATGCTGAAACCTGGTTCCGGCACCCTCCCATACTACTTCAGGTGAGACCTTAGTCTGCGCTCCACGGACTGTTGCTGAAAGGGCTAGTAGTACCGTGATTTGCTTGGCTAAACTCACTGTTGAATCTAGGTTAGGCCCCACGTAGCCAACAAATGGTTCTGTTGCAAGGACCAGGATCTACCTAAAGGATGTCTGATGTCATGCCACTAGAACCCAACAAAGAAGGAAATTGAAGAGTGGTTGGACAAGAAGATTCACGAGTTCACGACATAGGAAAACAGAACTCCGCAGGTATCTGAGAGAAGGTGGCTAGATCGCTACGTGTATACAAAAATCCATGAGATCTTATTTGTATCCTTTCCTTCTGAACTATATGAGTGGATCGCGAGGTTAGCCGACAGCCAAGGAAGGTGTAAAATTGACCAATCGATTATGTGGACTTCGGAATTAGTGCGCAGACTAGAGGCATCAGAAGATAAGATCGTGAGCTGTGGACCATTGGCTCAATCGGATAATAGGGGGATTTATCACTGAGTTTTCCGTAGACACGACCATGAGCTACAATGAAGTAGAATGACGTTTTCTCAAGGGACCGCGAGGTAAGTACATTAAATCTCTGAATACCTGGATTAAGATGTTGTTATGTGAAAAGCAAGTTATGTGAATACATTAATGTTTGGAATGACGTGGAGTAGAAAGATCTACAAAGGTAGCGGGGAATTAGGAAATAGTCCCTGTTACACAGCAATTTGTCACTGTTTGTCACCGTCCCTATTACCCCTCTCCTGCACCTTGGAGGACTCATTCCGGGACTTGTGAGAAGTGACAAGACTTGAAACCACTTGCATCATTCACCTCTGAACATGAGCTTCATATGCCCTGAAGAATCTCCTCCTCTTTTCCCTTAAAAACAACCCTTTTTGCATTAGCGCTGGCCCACTATAATCTGCCCGCGCCAATGGGGAAAATCCTATAAAAGGGGCGCGCCATTAGCGCTCTGTCCCAGAGTCGCAATCGTGCCAAACTTTTTGGGCAAAGTTTTTAACCAATCTATCTCCGAAAGTTCTATCCAACTTATTCACCAACTGCATCCAAGTTAAGTGAAGATGGTTTGGCTTCGAATCTCCTTGAATGGGAAAGAAGTTTGTCACCATTCCATAGAAGTTTCCAAGTGATGAGGCCAAATCCATTATTTTTGTGATTGAGCTTATCTTCTCCTTTTCACCTATAAAATCTTGTCTCCATGCCTTGAGCAAGCTAGTTCTGGTCCTGTGGTAATTATACTTGTGCTGAAAGGAAGATATCAAGAGATTAGAGTTGCAAGAGCCTTCTTTGTGTCCATAAGGCTTAATCTAAGTAAGGAGACCTTGTTGCCAAAGAGAGAGAGGCTTGTCCCTCACCCCTTCAAGCTTTGCAAGACTTGTGTAGCTGAGCACCCAGCCAAAGGAGGACTTGACGTCAGGACGCTGGTTGTATTCTCCTTTGTTGAATATTAATAATAGATGACTATCATTATGGATCCATTCTTGTTGTTGTGATGATTAATGTTGAATTATGTCCTTCCTGACTGATGTATAATTGCATATATTAGATTCCACGCTTGTGTTTGTGTTGTTCTCTTTGTGTGCAGGTGTCCATTCACGCGGATAGTGCAGGATTGTGACCGGCCGAGGCAAAGGAACGTGGGCGGCATCTCTTCTACGAACGGAAGCGTTGGAACTCAAGTAGGTCTTCATCACCTACCTTTTTATTTTCAATTAGGAACCTATGTGGTAGCATTGTTTGATTGTTGCTAGACCCGTTCTGGGCTAGTAGGGATCGCCTCTATCCGTAGAGGGGATTTACCTCTCCAACAATTTGGCGACTCCGCTGGGGATTTTAGCTTGTTGTTTAATTTGTAAACTTAGACGGAGTCTGAAGCACGGCCAGATAGCCTTCGAAACACTATTGCTTTGCAGTAGTGAAGTAGATCAAAGCCACTTCAGTCGATCTCTGGTTTGGTTTACAAACTTAACAATTTGGAGTTTGTCTTGCCTCTTTGTTTTCTCTTGTTTGCTTGCTTGGATAGATTTTTGGATTGAATTTCTTGCTGCCTCTTGCTTCCTGGCTTGCCTAGATACAGTAAACCGAGCTTTAGACTGCTTGTTTTTTCTTTTTACTTGGAAAACTTTGTTAGCGCAGTTTTCCCTTTGACAGTCGCGCTAGTGGCCCTAGTTGCTAACTGACAACCCGCGCCAATCCCTGTTTAGCGCGAGTTGCAGCCTGACAGTCGTGCTAGGCCTCTTAGCTTTTTGATCCACTTGTTTGCCTGCTTTCTGAGCTTGGGTTTGCGTTCTACCACATCTTTTTCAGTTGCTGGAGTGTGTCTGATCCGTGTTTGACAGGGTCTTGACCTTCATCCTTCGAGTGTTTGCTTCTATCTATCGATTTCACACCTTAACCCTAGGACATCTAGTGGCCGTGTGTGTGTCGAGCCTTCCGTGGGAGTTTTGGGTTTCTTGATTGTCCGGTCGACTTTGTGATTGTTTTTGCACTTGTTCAGTGATTGTTGAAGTATTTCTCATTGATTTCCGAGTGACTTGCCTTTTTGCTTGGATTTCATTTTTTCCTTGTTTGGCCTTAGATCACATAGCTCGTACAAGCTTTTGCTCTTCTTCTGGTTTGGAGAACTGTTTTGGTGTCTTGGGATTTCATTGTATTTTCATTGAGTGAATTTGTCTCTTTTGCTTAGTGTTATTGTCTTTCAAAATTCATTCTAGTGCGTTGTGCCTTTAGAAAAGAAATCGAATAATCTCTTTTGCATTCAATAGGTAATGGAATAGAACTTTTCGTCGATTCATATTCTTGAAAGAAAAAGTTTTATTTAGTTGCCATTAGCTGCATTAGGTTGTTTGATCGATTGTGTTCATTTTGTTTGATTGAAAATTCTTAACCTTCTCGTAGTTAGTATTCATCGAACGAAATGATATTCTTGGGCATATAGCTTGCGTCTAGGCAATTGTGAAAGACTACATACGGTAGGGCCTAAAATCGAAACTTAACTAAAGATCAACCATAAAATAAACCGAATCAACTTAAAAACGCATTGGAACATAACGCTCACATTGTAGAGGTCTAGGCTAGAGACGTGCTCCGGCGTCATTAAACCTAGTCACTCTTGTTCTCGCATTAAGGTTGGGTGATTCCTCCTGGTGTGATTCAATTGTGGTCTAGCACGGATTTGGGCTCCCACGTACCGTCGCGTATATATATGGGGAGACTCCACTAGGTTTGCATCCTTTATCCATAGGAAGCCGAGTCTGCTGCCTTGTGAACCGTAACGCACTGAACACAGCATTCGGGAAGATTGACTGCAATACGGAAAGTCCTTGGTTTTCATACGATTGCCAAGGTGTATAAGCAGTTTTACGGATTGTCTGGTAAACCCCTTGCCTAGTTTCTCCAGAGTAGTCACTTTTTGATCCTTTTCGGACTTTGTAAAAGAAAATGCTCTATTGAGCATTTGTCACTTCGGGCTCTTTAAACATTCGAAGGCGACTAGAGTCATCTTTTGTCCTTTTCTCGACTCTTAAAACATGAAAAGGTCAAGTTGTGTCCTAATGTCATAAAAGTTTTATTCAGCCACGATAACATTTACTTGGTTAGATCTTGTTTGCGTTTAGTTTTGAGTAGGATCTCTTATTGTTAGTTTGTCTAGGATCTTTGTTCGATCATCCTGGCGGATCCTTCGATCCCGTCTCCTGTCCCAAGTGACCAAGGGTCTCCATCTTCTGCTACCCCTGAGAGACTGGTTTGTGGCGACACTCTTCCTATCATTCCGAGTGTCCAACCGTTGAACTCTCGTGCTCCAGAGGACAAGCTTTACGACTTGTTTTGGAACCCTATTTGGGAGCCCTCCGAAGAAGATTTTCCCACTACGCCTGTCGGTGTTGCATCTCTGATGGCTTCTTCTGACATGGAGGATACATCTCCTGTGTCAAGTGGGATGCCCGTTATGTTGAGTATTGATACTCCCATTGCGGCTACGTCCCCAGTTATCTCTACGCCCTACACTGTCACGCCCCTTGGTATCACAGTGTCAGCGCGCTATAGATCTCTGAGGGATGCTATGAACTCTGCGACCTCCTCTTCTATGTGGGATCAAAACATTGTCCCTATAATGGGACCATTTGTTTCCCAAGCTGCTGTTACATCGGTTCCAACCAATCCGACCGTCTGTGTCGCGTCATCAACTCCAGTTGTTAGTGTCGTAACAGCGTCTTCTGCTGTGACTTCTGGTGGCGGTCCATCTCGAGGCCCAGCACAAAGTGGTCCATCGGCCCATCCTACTAGAGTTGTGCACCTCGCAAGTGGTGCCCCGCCTCTCTCTCATGCTATTTCGGCAAGAGAGGCATATTCCGAATACTTGCATAATGTCCAAAACCCAGGCGGGCAAGGCCACTATTATGATCCTGTCAATCATCATTTGTATATCTCCTTGCCAACCGAGCCCTATATTGAGACTTCGGTTCCATGAAGTGTGGCTTGGGGTACCGCCGGTTATGGCAGTGGCCAATTCCATCCAAGTCAAGGATAGCCATCTCAAGGACCACCCTACAAGGGTCAACCATCCTACTCGCAGCCTAATCATGGGCAGCAGTATTATGGTCAGAATTATCCAGGTCAATCGGGAGGCTTGCAAGGACAACCTTTAGCCTCTAGTGGTTCGTCTTATACCTATCTCGGGCAACCTTCTGGAAACTCGGGACAAGGCTACCCTTCTGGGCAAGGGGGCCAGCCTTACGCGCAGCAAGGCCGGCCCACTGCTCAGCCCAATCAACCATCTGGTCTACAAGGGCAACCTTCCGGCCAGATGGCCCAACATTCACAAGGATATCTTTTTGGGGCATCGCAACCGGGCATGCAGATGGTTCATGCTTCACAGCCTCAATTTGGTTATCAACCCCAGAACCAATGCGGGTACCAATCCCAACCTCTTTATTCAGGTGGGTACCAATCCCAGCCTCCTTATTTAGTTGGGTACCAATCCCAGCCTTCTCATTCAGGTGGGTATCAATCCCAACCTCCTTATTAAGGTGGGTATCAATCCCAACCTCCTTATTCAGGTGGGTATCAATCCCAGCCTCCTTATTCAGGTGGGTATCAATCCTAGCCTCCTTATTCAGGTGGGTACCAATCCCAGCCTCCTTATTCAGGCGGGTACCAATCCCAGCCTCCTCATTTAGGTGGGTACCAATCCCAACCTCCTTATTCAGGTGGGTACCAATCCCAACCTTCGCATCAAATGCCGCCTGGTTCCCAGGCTCAATATGAATACCAGCAACCCTAGGGGAAAAATCAAATGACTCCGTATCAAAATTACCAGCAGCCGCAGGCCAACCCTTATCAAAATTATCAACAACCTGCAGGGTAGCATGGCAACCAATGGGGCGCTGGGGGGAAGAACCAGTATCAACCGTCCAGTTCCGGGAATAACCCTTATGGACAAAATTCTTCTAGACAGGGCCCTTTTGGACCCGGTCCATCAGGACAAGGCCAATGGGGGAAACCTGGAACCGGATGGAATTCTAGACCTACCTCATATCCGGGACAGATGTCCTTCAACCCGCAGCTACCATTTCTAGTGACGTTGGAACTGCCCGATGTGTCGAAGTTAACAAATGATCCTATTTTGCATAATCCACAATGGCTACCAGTTCCAACTAAGATACCTAGTGACTATCCCAAATTTAATGATAAAGCCGGAGAGGACCCCCAAGCTCATGTAATGACGTATCACTTATGGTATTCGTCTAATTCATGGCTTGATGATTCGATCCGACTTCGCCTATTCCAAAGGACTCTCACCGGTTCTGCCACTAAGTGGTATATTGAATTGACCCGCTTGTCATTTCAAGATTTTAATTCACTAGCTATGGCATTCCTTACTCACTTTCAGTTACCAATTCGGTACGAGACAGGGACTCACCTCCTTACGTCTCTTAAGCAGGATACAGCTACACACATCTCCGATCATATACATCAATGGAGAAGACGTCGCCGGTTGATCAAGTTTTGGATTCCTGATCAACTCCTCACTGACTGGTTCACGACTTCCTTTGTCCCTAAGATTGCACGGGACATTGCTATGGGAGCCTGTGTCACTGAAGAGCAAGCGATCGCGCGCGCTCAGTTCCTGGACTTAGTTTACTCTCAGTCAGGTACCTTGTATGAGTATTTGCCGAACGCTCCGAGGCCCGGTATATCCAAATCTCCGCCGAATCCATTTGTCGATGGAGTTATTGACTCTACGAACCCAGCCTCTAAAAAATCATCGTCAAACCCTGGGAAGCAAAAGTCAGGTGCTTCTAACGAAAACACTTCTCAGGGTGGTTCGAATTCTGGTACTACTTCCAAGGTTAACGCCATCCATTCCACCACGACGGGTAAGGCCTCGAAAGGAAAGAAAAAGGGGAAAGGAAAAAATAAATCTAAGCAACCTAAATAGGAACCCTCCAAACCTCCAGCCGAGGAAGGAGCTAAGCGCAAGCCCAAATATCCTTGCCTCATTTGTGAGGAGGATCACTATACTAATGACTGCCCCAAGCAGTCTGAAGTTAGTCGTTTGTTAAAAGGCGCTCCTAGTGTTCCTGCGGTTCTTAAAGAGCCTTTTCCCTCTCAGCAAACTCAAATGGTGGTTGATCCGTCTTCTTCTCCCTTCGGTTCCCAAGTCTTCATGGCCGGATCTATTCCCGTTCATGTAACGACTCGAGCAAAGGAGTATCCGTCGTCTTCCGGGAAGGAGCCCGACGTTCCCTCAAGTGCTCCTTCATCCAGCTCTAGTCCGCTCCATATCGAGAGACCAAGTACTGAGACGACGATCTGACCCCCTCCTAAATGAGTACTCAGAAGATCTTCTTACAACCCGAATTCTCGTGCTGCCCAGCACTATAGCATTGTTGAGGACTTAGCGCAGGCTCCGTCGGCTATGTCGGCCTTAGAAGTTCTCTAGAGCTGCCCCCCTCAAAGGAAGTCCCTGCTATCAGCCATCGGTGGCATAGACCCAGCAGATTCGGATCTGATTACCTTCGATCTCGAGAGCCATGTTCTTAGGCTGCCTCATTAGATCGCTTTTCTTATCCAAGTTGTCATCAATTCCAAAACGATCCATCGTACAGTTATTGATCAAGGCGCATCGACTTGCATTATGTCCATTGCTTTTTGGAAAGCAATCAGGTCTCTGACTCTGAGCCAGTCCCCTATGACTTTGGAAGCTTTCGATGGGAGAGAATCCCGTCCTTATGGTATTCTTCAACGATTACCAATCACCTTAGAAGGGAAAATTGTTGAAGTAGAAGTTGAGGTAGTTGACGCAAATCTCACATATAACCTCCTTCTAGGCCGGAGTTGGACGTATGCCATGTGTGCCGTGGCTTCATCCCTCTTCCGTGTCATTCGTTTCCCTCATCAAGGTAAAATTGTCACGGTAGACCAGCTTTCCTTCTTCGCTTCCTCTTCTGAGGGAAATGTACCTTTCGTTGAACATACCTCCGTTCCTTTTGAGAGTGTGGGAGCTGGGCTCTTCAAAGAACCTGCCCTCATGGGTGTTTTCTCCCTCCCACCTCCCAACCTCGCCTCTATCTCCATGATCTCGGTTCATTCTAATCCTTGGGCCCTCCCCCCCATCGACCAGATAGAATCGTGGGGTGAGGAGATGCCGTTGAGTCCAGCCGAACTCAACTACATCGAAATTGTTGCTGCATCGGCCCCTCATGCTGAACCCGCTGCTTTAAGTGGGGCTCTTGACTCAGATGATTTTCCCCCTGGTTTGGAGAATGCGCCTCCTCGGATCCATTGAAGGAAATATTTCCTTCCGACGAGGCCATTATGGAGACTATGTCTCTTGAAGAACGTCCGTGGTCCCATCTTCACCACCGTTCCTCGTTTCTCCCTACCCTCCAGGAAACGCTGGTTTGTCTCGAGTGGTTTGCTCCATGTATCCCTTCATAGACTCTTCAGACGCCCATCCAGATATATCAAACATCGTCTGAAGGAAATTTGGGGAACATCACGCAGACCCAGCCCATCGACATCTCTGTCAAACCAGGGATCGTCGAGAACATTTATATAGGAGTCACTTGCACTCCTGAGGAGATTCATATATATATCGCACTTTTCCGCGAGTTTCGTGATGTTTATGCATGGTCCTATGAAGAGATGCCCGACATCGATCCATCTATTGTGGTACACGAGATACCTACGTATCCCGGGGCAAAACCTGTTTGTTAGCATTTGCGTCCCGTGCACCCCCGTAAGGCGGCAGCTATCAAAGAAGAAGTTGAAAAACTTCTTAAAGCCGGTTTTATCTATCCTATCCCACTTATAGATTGGGTCTCAAATATTGTCCCTGTAGATAAGAAGCAGGGCACTATCCATGTCTGTGTCGATTATCGCGACATTAATCGAGCCTGCCCAAAAGACAACTACCCCACACCGTTCATTTATCAACTCATTGATGAGTGTGCGGGCAGTGAAATATATTCGTTTATGGACGGCTTTTCTGGTTACAACCAGATTAATATCGCCCTTGCTGATCAACACAAGATGGCCTTTATCTGTCCATGGGGTACTTTTGCTTACAAAAAGCTCCCCTTCTGTCTTAAGAATGCTGGCGCCACCTTCCAGCGTGCGATGTCTTATGCCTTCCATGATATCCGGCACATCGTACAACCTTATCTAGATGACCTTCCCGCTCATTCAGCTAAGCGCTCGGACCACCCATCGCATCTTCGCGAGATTTCTCTTCGTTGTCGACACTATAATATCTGACTAAACCCGCATAAATGTGTCTTCTGCGTCGAATTTGGCCGACTTCTCGGGTTTATCGTCTCCCGAGAGGGCATCCGCTTGGATACCCTTAAAGTCAAGGTAATAGTGAATCTTCCTCCCCCCGCTACTTTGCGGCAATTACAGAGCCTGTAGGGTAAAGCTAATTTCTTAAGACGATTCATCCCAAACTATGCCAAAGTGGCAAAGGGTTTCACCCGGTTACTTAAGCGTGACACCCCATTTCGATGGGATGCCATAGCCGAGGAGTCTTTTGCACGTCTCAAAAATCTTCTAGTTTCCGCCCCTTTGTTGCGGCCTCCAAATTATCATCATGATTATATGCTATATTTGGCCGCTGCTGACACCACCATCGGTATGGTTTTGGTACAAGATGACGACGATGGCATCGAACATGTTATTTACTACCTTAGTCGCAACTTATTAGATACGGAAACTCGATATGCTTACGTCGATAAGTTGGCCCTCGCTGCTGTTTGTGCAGTTCAATGATTCCATCACTATATTTTGTTGCGTACTACGACGGTGATCTCCGATTGCAACCCCATGACTTACATTCTCTCACGATAATTGCTGGGGGGCAAATACTCAAAGTGGATCGTCATCCTCCAAGAGTTTGACTTGGAATTTACTACTGCCAAGTCTAAGAAATCACTCGTCTTCGCCGAACTGTTATGTTCCTTGCCATCCACCACTGCCTCCTCTCAGATAGAGGATTCTATTCTAGACGAAACTCTTTTCCTTATCAGCACCCTTGATCCTTGTTATGGGGACATTATTTTCTACTTGCAGACGTCCTCTTTTGGTCCCGAGACCTCTAAGGACGCTCGTTGACGGATTCGACACCAAGCCCAACCATATCGCATCATTGGGGACACCCTGTACCGTCTCGGTGTTGATTCGGTTCTTCGTCGATGCTTAACCTTCGAAGAAGCCGAGAGAGTTCTAAATGACTGCCACTCCGGTGCTTGTGGTGGTCACATGTCTGGATATGCCACCGCACAGAAAATCCTCCGT
>APFE030903366.1:59700-85125 GCA_000404065.3 Pinus taeda | reverse complement strand
TTTCACAGAATGAAAAAAGAGGAGATACAGACCGTAAGATGATGGCAAGATCATACCAACATCAATTTATGACAACATGATGGCAGAAAGTGTATTGGGACCTTGGGAATGTCGGCATTGATCATCACAGTGAGCAGCATCCGCGCTCACGTTCCTCCAGTGTTCCAACGAAAATTGCATTTCTCTTGCCGCCATACACCGCTGGATATTGCATAGGACCATAAAGATATGAGCTTGCATGCCAGCTATATTTTTTATTCATGAATGTCTCTTTTGTCTCTTCGAATAAGAGTTTTGTTGTGATGAGTTCAGGGTAATAGTGTTCACTATACATTGATATATATGTATGTGATTTCTTAGGCCTGAAATAAAATCTCATATATGATGAAGTACCCCGAATTCGGGAAGCTTTTCATGCTCATAGAAAGCAGTATCAGGCCTTGAAATCTTGACGAACCAGGAGAGATTGAAAGGGGAGCAAGAGATGCCAGGCTTGAGATCTTGACCGACCTGGAGAGATTGAAAGGAATGGCCTCGCCCCTCCTATCCCCCTAACCCCCTTCCTTCCCAGGGTCTTAAAGCTCCTTCTCTGGATCTCATGAGTCTATAATCAATTTTTCCATTGGCTCTTGCTCGCGGAGCATCCATTATATATGTCATTTCAATCAAGTTTCGGCCAAAGCGCCTGAACTCTAGAAACTTAAAGGAAAGCACTACCCGGGGAGACAACACCTCCCTTAGAGCTAATTCCTTCCTTAATTGAGAGCTTATATTAAGTGTCTCTTGTAATTACTTGTTATATTAAAAAAAAAAAAAAATTACAAAATGCCTTTTTTATTTTAAAATATTTACTATAATTTAAAAAAATTAATTTATGAAGGTTGTTTTTATACTTTCAGTGACAGATTTTTCTTCTAATAACACCGCGGATGGGAGTGACTGCGAATGTCTCGTTGTAGGAGAGTTTTGTAATGACATCCTGTGAAGTTTACTCTGGATTTCATTTTTTTTAATTACTTTTTCGAAAATTGGAAATGCCTATTTAGTACGGAGTAAATTGATAATCAATGTGTAGCTTAAATTTGTGTTTTAATAGGGAGTAGATACGTCTTTTTTTTATGAAAAATAAAATATTTTCTTAAAAAATAAAATATCTCAAAATATATTGATTATAGTAAAAATTAATAAAAAAGAGAAATACGTATACATATTTAGCTAGTTTTAAGTAAAAATATTATAAAACATCAATAATTTTAATTTTAATATGGATATTGGATTTGTAGTTCATATTACAATTTAATGTGGTAAAATTATTTCACTCATTCATGGTGATAAATAAAATATTTTGATATCCACTTGAACTTGAAGTAATATAATTTCATATCAAGATAAACTAATTAGAAATAAAAGAAAATTGCTTTGAATCTGGATGAGTGTAGGTATTGCCTACTTGCAAAGATATTTGAGTAATGGTTGGATGGACTAACGTCTTTCATGCCGCCCAACAATATCCCAATATAGATTAACCAATCATGAGGAAATCAATTTTGAAAGGAAAAAACATGAGTAAGATATTTAAACTTGATACTTTTCAAAAATAATTTTAAACACATTATTTAAGTAGTATATATATAATATATATATATATAATATAATGATATGAAGTAATATTAAAGATAATGGTGTGATTCACTTAATGTCCCATTATGGAGTTGATACATACCTTCTTTAATATTATATAACTCATATAATATATATATATATATATCTATAATTATACTAAATATTTAACTATAGTATATCACCTATATATATATATACACTTTATCTTCTATTATTAATCTATTTTATGTTGATATGTAATTCTACTAAAAAGAGGAATAAACATTCTTAATATTATGTCACAATAACATTTCATGTATAGAGAATACAACAAACATTAAAAATTCAAAAATAAAATAAAAAATATAGAGTACTTTTTAATAACAACAATAAGAAAGAGGGGGTCAATTCGCATTCGATTCTAAATATAAAATTAATATGTCACATGTTAAAAAATATTTATAATAATAAAAATATTTAGTGTGGATCATATAATAAAATATTTTAATAGCAGGATAAGTAATAGTGACATACACTTGAAAATTATTTAATAACTAAAAAACTCTTTTAATGTGATAATATAGTCCATAGATAAAATGTCTCAATGCACATGTTACATAAAATATATTAATGTCAATTATGCATATATTATATATTGTTTTAAAAAAATATTAAGAGATAAGAGAGATGAGAGAGAGGAAGTGATATATCAAGCAATTAAAAAACAGTTTTTGTGATCTATCAAGAGATGAGAGAGATGCATTTTTTTTCCAAATTGTACACTCTAAAAGGTTTGTACCTAAAGAGATTTAATCCATATGGATCTATACTCGTAATAATATGTATGACAATATTGGCTTTTGCACGGAGAGGCACTCTAAAGCCCAATATGGGGGTAGATCTCACGTAAAAATGTAAACATGTAAACTTAAATGTAAATGTTAACATTTAACATTTAACATTTTCCCTATTTAAAAATCAATCTAATTATTATTATGTATAAACACAGTATAAATTTAAAATATAAAGAGGTTTACAAATACTCAAAAAAGAGCTATGGTAAATAAATAAAAATATCAATAAACCAGGTATGGTAAGTAAATAAAAATTTAAATAAACTAGAGGTATGGTAAATAAATGAAACCTCGTTTTATCTTTACTCCATTAACCTCTTTATATTTATGAAAACTCAAAAAAGAGGTTTTATTTAAGTGAATCCTACAGGACACATAATTATTAATACCATGGGAAAATAACATATTTATAAAAGAGGTATGATAAATAAATAAATATAAAAAATGTATAAAGATGTATGGTAAATAAATAAAAACATATCAAATAGGATCAGAAATCATCATTTAATTATATACCAAGCCTGTGGGCCAAATACCATGGTAAATAAAAGAGATATGATAAATAGATAAAAATATAAATAAACAAGAGATATGGTAAGTAAATAAAACCTCTTTTTATATATACTTCCTAACCTCTTTACACTTTCTAACATTCAAAAAATAGGTTTTATTTAGGTGAAGCCCGTTGGCCAAATTATTATTAATACCATGCAAAAAAAAATACTATTAGTCATAATATTAATATTAAAAGAATAATAATAATAATATTATTAAATCTATATTCATATTAATATATCATAATATTAATATTATTAAATTTAATAAATTTGTTTTAATCCAATATTAAATTTGTTATATTATAATATATATTAATATATCATGATTATATTAACTCTATATATATGGGAGGGATAACAAAAACATAGAGTGATAGAGGTGGAGAGATAGGGAGAGTTACAAGGGAGAGATGGAGATAAATTGAAGGAGAGGGGAGAGGAGGAATGAAAAGAGAGAGGGAGAGGAGTGAGAGAGGTAAAGAAGGGTAAAAGAGGGAGAGGGAGACACAAAGATGGAGGGGGGAGAGAGGAGAGAGGGAGGGAGATAGTGAGAGGATTGGAGGGCAGAGGTAGAGAGAGAGAGAGAGAGAGAGAGAGAGAGAGAGAGATGAGGGAAGAGAGATAAATATAGGAGAGAAAGGGAGAGAGAGGAAGGACGAGAGAGAGGAATTGCGAGAGAGGAGGAGAGAGAGAGGGATAGAGATATGGAGTTGGAGGGGGAGAGAAGGAGGGAAGAAGAAAGATATAGAGAGTGAGAATTAGAGAGAGAGAGAGAGGGAGTGACAAGGGAGAGATGGAGAGAAAGAGTGTATGTTTAGGGGTGAGATAAAGAGACAAAGAAAGAGATATAGAGAGAAAGGGGGAGAGAAGGAGATAGAAGGAGAGAGGGAGGGATATAGTAACATAGTTAGAGAGAGAGAAATAATGAGAGATAATACTTGAGAGAGAGAAAGAGAGTGATGGGGGAAGAGAGAGGAATAGAGAGAGAGAGAAAGAGAGAGAGAGAGAGAGAGTGATGGGGGAAGAGAGGGAGGGAGGAGAGAAGGAAGAGAGAGTAAGTACGGGAGAGAAGATTTGGAGAGAGAGGGAGAGAGGGAGAGGGGGGGGGGGGGAGGGAAGAATAAATACATAGAGAGTGAGAAATGGTGAGAGAGATGGAGTGACAATGGAGAGATGGAGAGAGAGTGTGTATGTTTTGGGGTGAGATAAGGAGACAAATAAGGAGAGATGGAGAGAGAGTGTGTATGTTTGGCGATGAGATAAAGAGACAAAGAAAGAGAGATGGAGAGAATGGGGGAGAGAAGGAGAGAGGAGAGAGGGAGGGATATAGTAACAGAGTTGGAGAGAGAGAGAGAGAGAGAGAGAGGAGCGAGGGAGGGAAAGAGAGATGAAGTTGGAGGGGGAGAGAGAGAGAGGTAAGAAGAAAGTAATATGGAGAGAAAGGTGGAGAGAGAGAGAGAGGGAGTGATAAAGAGGATGGAGAGAGAGGGAGAGAGGAAATAAGTAGGGAATAGATATAGAAGTGGGGGAGAGGGAGAGAAGGGGAAGAGAGAGAGAGAGAGAGAGAGAGAGAGAGAGAGAGGGGGAGGAGGAGGAGGAGGAGGAGGGAGGGATAGATAGATAGATTGAAGAAGTAAAGTGTATGTTTTGGGGGTGATATAGAGAGACAAAGGGAGATAGAGATATAGATGGAAAGTGAAGAGAGGGAAGAAGAGAGAGATGGACAGTGGGAGGGAGGGACAAAGAGATTGATAGATATGGAATGAAATAGTGTGTGTTTTTGGGGGGTTGAGATAGAGTGGAAAATATGGAGAGATGAAGGGAGATATACATATAGATGGAGGGGGGAGAGGGGGGAAGAATATTTCTTGCACTAGATGCATTGATTTCAGTGTAGATGATGATTTCTAATCCAATTTGATTTCTTGCACTAGATGCATTCATTTTAGTGTAGATGTTGATTTCTAATGATACTTGATTGCTTGCACTAGATCCATTAATTTCAATGTAGATGATTTATAATCCTATTTTATTGCTTGCACTAGATGCATTGATTTCAATGTAGATGGTGATTTCTAATCCTACTTGATTGCATTCATTAGATGCATTAATTTTAGTGTAGAGGTTGATTTATAAAAATGTTTGATGTTTGATTGGTTGCACTCGATGCATTGATTTCAGTGTAGATGGTGATTTCTAATATTATTTGATTGCTTGCACTAAATGCATTGATTTCAGTGTAGATGGTGATTTCTAATCATATTTGATTGATTGCACTAGATGCATTGATTTCAGTGTGGATGTTGGTTTATAATCATATTTGCTTACTTGCACTAGTTGCATTAATTTCAGTGTAGATGTTGGTTTATAATCCTATTTACTTACGTGCACTAGATGAATTGATTTGAGTGTAAATGTTGATTTCTAATCTTATTTGACTGCTTTCATTAGATGCAGAGATTTCAGTGTAAATGTTGATTTCTAGTCTTATTTAATTGTTTGAATTAGATGCATTGATTTTAGTGTAGATGTTGATTTCTAATTTGATGTAATTGGATGTATGATGGTACATTACTTTTAAAGTGATTGGATTAATATTCTACATTGATTTAGTGTAATCACAAAAAATTTACTGACAATGTACATTGATTTTTGTGTTACAGTAATTCAACCTGCTAATATTGGAGAGAAAGAGAGACAAGGTATGATGTTTACTACAATAGGTTGACCTAAAGATTTAAATGGTTTACGATTTAACTTGTCATTTTCATATAATCGATATGAAAAGAGGAAAATCTATATGAAAACATGACAAAAGTAACAAGGGTGACAATAAGAATAATAGAAGAGAATAGTTTGAGATTAACCATAATGAAGACTATTTCTAATTGACTATATTCTTATTATTCACATTTTCTATCATTCAACACTATTGCATTGTCCCTTTAGATTCAAAATTTATATTTCATCATTTTTCATCATTAAAGTTATTATCAGCACAACAAACTGAGGTAACTAAGCAAATTTAAAATTAAAAAGAACCGATTAATCTGAGACAAATTTAACATATTTAAAATGATTATATTAATATTAGATAAATTTACATATTATTGATAAAATTAATCATATGTTCGATAGATAAATTTAACATATTTAAAATGATTATATTAATATTAGATAAATTTACATATTATTGATAAAATTAATCATATGTTCGATAGATTTTCTTTGGCCGCACATGATTGAAACCAGCTTAGGTCCATCTTAACTCCGGATCTATCAAGCGCCGAGAGGGATCAAATCTGTCTTAATGTAACTTGCCATTTAAACAAACAAAGAATTATGTTTATTATTAATTGTTTTGTTTGTAAAATTATGTTTTTTTAGTATTATAAAAATGTAGTATTTAAGTTATATTATCTTTTGAGATAGTATTTAAGTGCAAGATATGTAACTTTTTTAACATATTTATAATTTCCCTTTAGCCTTCTTTGAAAGTTCCCTTTAACCCCTCCACTTATCTTGCAGCAATGGCCCCTCCACTTGATACTGTTCATCCATAATAGAGCTAAAGCATGGTTTAAGGGAGATATTAGAGGTAACTTTCCTTCCCTAGTCCTTATTCTCCTTTCCCTGGGTTGTGCTTGCAATTTCGTAGATTCGATTTTGGAGTTAGGGCTTTATTCATCATCCTTTTGGTAACATGGCTCCTCGATTTTCTCACAAAGGAAAATATCCAATGTGTCAAACCAAGGAAGAGTTTGATTCAAAAGTTGTTGTCCCGGCATATCTCTAGAGTGGAGTTTAAGTAGAAGGGTAAATATAGTTGAAGAATGGGATAAATATTCATGGTCTCTATTAGAAAAAAGAAAACTGACACCATTAGGATGATTTCCTCTCGGACCAAGGGTTGGTCCGAGTCACACTAGGAAAACTAAATTCCATTGTACAATGGAACTTTATTGATGTGCACAAGTTTTTATGGCCCCTGCACTATCATTTTAGGACAAGAATGGAAAAAAAAGAAATCTGTGATCATGTATAGCTGGGAAAAAACTAAAATCAACTCTACCCACCTTGGTCTCTTGGCTCATGACACATGATAGAAAAATCAAGTGGAAGTTTTTTAATTGTTCAAAGGACACCCTGACTCTCCTCTAGTCATCCATACAGGAAGCAAGTTGCAACACTCCTTTGAAATGTCTAAGTTTTTAAATACGGTCCTCTATTCATCCCTAGAGGAAACAAACTGCAACACTCCTTTCTGGAATGTCAGTTTTTAAATATGGTTTTTCATGTAAGCGATTTGTTTCCCTTTTTATCAATATTTTTGGTTAACAATATATCCAATTTTATAGGTCTCACTTCTTTAATGAAAGACCTTCTTGAATTTTTTCTAATCTTCCTTTTAAACTCTCAAACCTATTTTCTCTCTTTGGGTAGGTCCAAATGGTGTCATCAGTTTGGAAGGCATCATCATTGCTTTCTCTGATTTGCTATGCCGGGTTAACATTTCTGTCAAATAATTTTCCAAAAACTAACTACTCTATTTAACCGTGCTTTAAATTTCTAATAATATAATTAGATTTGGAAAACAAAAATTATGATAAATATAGAATAAAATAAATAAAGAAAGATGAACCGTCTCAAAAACTGTGTTTATTTATTTCTTTTTATTTCTTATATTTGGACAAGTCCATCATCAATGTCTCCTATTCAATGTTTTGATCACGGACACATGCAATTTTCACGTCCAAAGGAAATTCTTTCACACGCTATGGAAGGGAAAAACATGGAGCACATGTATTGGAATGATATAGTTCGAACATTTTAAGAATTGTTTTTTAGATATTTAAAATAAAGAGAAGAGAACATTTTTTACGTGAAATTTTATATAATAATCATTTTAGAATGATGAAATCAGAAATATCAATTATTAATGTTGTATAATCAGAATGATAAATTTGGAACGACACGAAGAAGATTAGCATGGCCTTTGGGGATGAGATGCACAAATCGAAAAAAGGTCAATTTTTCTAAAAAATAATCAAAATGTAAAAAATATTCTACATTCTCAAATTTAGCTTATAACAAACTAAAATTAGATTACACCCGAGTGTATGTTGGAATGGTCGAGACAGTTGGTTTTCAAGCCCCGACCACCCGTATCAAATCCTGTAAAGGCTGTGCTGCAACATATTATGTACTATATACAATTGTAATTTGACATATATAACTTTTTCAAGGGATTCATATATAACTTTTTCAAGAGGGTTCGCCCTCCTCTGGAAAAAAATAAAAAAAACAAAAACTAAAATTAGATGTAAATAATAGAACGTTTAGCATTCTTTGAAAGTATGAACCACCGTTAAAGAGAACCAAATATATTCATTGTAATGTTGGCAGGTTTAAATTTAGCGTAACTAAATTTAGAGGTTCGCAGATTGCAAAGCACGGTTAGATTTCAAAATTATTTGTCTAAAAATGCACCTAAAATTATTAAACTACGAACGCCGGATTTTGAAATCTTCCCTCCAACGGGAGTAACGAACGAAACGGCTGAAACAGCCAAAACGAATCGAAAGGTTGAAAAAGTGCAATTTGTATAGTGATTTCTAAAATTCATTTTCATTATTTACGAAAAATGAGACAACCAAATCCTTCCAATGTGGGACCAGTTGTGGGCGGTGGAAGATTTCCCGTTTATGTTCCATTAAGCTGCTAACGAACATCTATATCGGCCTGTCACTTTGGATGAGATTCTCTTTGTATTAAAATCTTCCGCAAAGGATAGATGTCCGGGTCTAGACTGTCGGACTTTTTATACACTTTTTTGACCTCATGGGGGCTGCTATTCTGGACTTGGTGTAAGAATTCCGGATGGAGCGCCACATATTGCGCTCTATAAAATCCACTTTCATCACCCTTATCTCTAAGGTTAGTGTCCCTCAGTATTTTTCGGACTTCATGCCTATATCTCTCTGTGTGCACACTCTATGCCTTAATATCAGACGAGCAATTTGGATTCTTTCATGGTAGAACCATTCATGATGCCATTGTAATTGCCCAGGAGTGTATACACACAATTCAGACAAAAAAAACACTGAAGTTGTTGTGATGAAGTTAGATTTAAAAAGAGCATATGATTGTGTACACTGGGGTTGCTTCAAATCATTCTGACTAAGATTGGCTTGGAGATTTGGAATGTTGAGTGGATCATGACGCGTGTTACAAACATTTGGATCATTGTCATTATAAATGGATATCCCACAGATTTTTTCCAGACTCACAAGGGTCTCCGTCAGGGATGCTCTTTATCTCCCTTAGTTTTCATTCTGGTAATGGATGGTTTTAGCAGGAAGATATCTTCGGCCACGGTCTTGGGCACATTTCAAGGTTTGAGGATGACTCCTCAAGTTACTGTCATGCATCTATTCTTTGTTGATGACATCCTGACATTTTGCATGATATTGCAAGATCAATGGGTGACCCTTCATCATATTTTCCAGAGATATGGATGGGCTTCAGGCTCTTCCTCAATGGTATGAAATCCTGCTTATATTTTTCGAATGGTAATCTCACTAACATTACACATATAGTAGACATGTTTGGCATGGGCACAGGACTATTACAGGATGGCTTTACATAGTTGGGTTTTAGACGGAAACAACCCACTACAAAAGGGAGGACTGGATGTGACTATTGTCAAAATTTGACAAAAAATCTAGGGGTTTGGACAAATTGCTACTTATCTCTGGGAGGTAGGTACACGCATGTGCAATCTATTTTGCAACAACTTGTGATTTACTGGATGCATCTCTTTTTTTTCCTGCTCACATTTTCTCTCAAATAAAATCTCGACTTGCCCATTTCATGTGGTCGGGATCTGGGTCGGATAGTAAATATCATCTCACTACATGGGATTCCATTACTAAACCCAAATACTCTGATGGATGGGGTGTATTGGACACTAAGGTGTTTGGATGCTCACTACTCATGAAGTCTTTTTGGCGATCTCTTTTCAGCGATGGTATCTGGGGTCACATCATTGTTCGAAAATACATGACACAAACAGATCACAATTTGGATAAAACTTCAGCAAATTGGTATCAAATGGGGATCCTACATCTGGACAAGCTTCCAATGGATATTACCATGGTTTCTACTGTGGGTGCAATGGACTTTGTGTAGGGGAAACAATATTGTTATTGGTTTTGATCAGGTTGTTGGTTTACATGCATCCGCACAATTGTCACATGACACAGTGGTGGCCCTTCAGCACAGGGGCTTCTTTCACCTCAACCAAATTATACATGGCTAGAAAGGTAATATAGCTACTTAGAAATCAACATCTCAGATTGGATTGCAGGGAATCATTGCTAAAGAATGGAACTAATACATTCGGAACCTAATGCAAGCGGGATTATGTGGGAATCCGGAGGGTGACTACATTACATGGGATGGCATCACCTGAAATGGATCGATTGTTGTTGCAAATAACTATGATTTTATCACTCAACATCAATTGGGGGTCGTCATAAAATGATGGTTTGAGGCTATTTGGAACATTAAAGTGCCCCTTAAGATCATTCTTTTTGCATGGCTTGCTTTGAAAAACAAAATCTTGACTTGGGACAACCTCTACAAAAGATGTTACGAGGGATCTCATAGATGTTCTCTTTGTGGTCTTGATATTGAAAATGTGTGTCATCTATTTTTTCTTTGTAGGTTTGCATCTCAGGTATAGTCTCAGACCCTCACACATTATGGGATTCCTATACACAACTTCACATCCATAGAAAATTGTTTGAAATGGGGACTGTCGGAAGAGGAATAAGACCCTACATCCCTCTACTGGGGATTTGGGAGATCTAAAAATCCCGCAACCATGTTATTTGTTGTGGCATGTTTCACAACACTCACTAGACCATATCCAATATATTGGCATGGCTTGACTTCATGGCACCTGCCCCATCGAAAGAACATATTTGTCAAGGCGCCTCGTTCGTAATCAGATCTCTTTGTTAGCCGACTTTTTCGATGGGGCAGAGAAGAATGGGATATGTGGTTGTGGAGTTGTTTTATACATTGATGCAGTTGTTTCCTACATGATATACTAGTAAGGGGGTATGGGCACCAATACCCATGCCAAATTGGTGGCTCTTTGGGGACTCCTCTAGTTCGCAGGTGAGAAAAAGGTTTCGGTCATTCACATCTACGAGGATTGAAAAACTGTTGTTGATGGGTTTTCTGGCATATCACATTTCAACCCTCCTAAGTTAAGACATTGGAGGATGCGTACTAGTGAGCTACTTAGCATATTCCAACATTACATCATACAACACAAATTCTGCGAATCAAACTTTATGGTTGATCTCTTATCAAAGCGAGGGTTGTTGTATGAGGAGGGATATATATGTGTCTCTTCATTTCTTCATGATGATGCATAGGGGGAGAATATATTTTCTCTTCCTTAAATGAATATTGTGTCTATGCTCAACTCATATTGTCACCTTCTCGTTTGTTATATCTTTCGATATCTGGCTCTTTTTGTAGTATGCTTATGTACTCACTATGTCTGGTTATATGGCAATGATGGTGCCATTGCAGTTGAATTATAAACTTTTGAATGTGTCATGCACAATGTAAACTGAATTATCTCTAATAAAATCCATTTCTGTTTTTTTCTTCTGAAAAAAAAGATACAATACATCAAAGAGCTTAATTTCCTCCGTTTACATTAATAACAGTGATCGATGTCTTATTGGAATGAATCATCTTTGTACATAGTGCTTTTTTCAAGCATAGATAAATATAATTATTTAATAAATTATTTCCTTAAATAAGTAAGGATTCCATCAAATAAATTTATTAATTAATAGGAATCTTACATTTTAAAATATTAAAATTTAATAAATCGAATTAAAAAAATAAGAAAGAAGAAGATAGCAACAGATACGTAAATTTGTCCATTGATTTATATATTCCTTTTCTTGTTAATTACAATAATAATAGTAACACCTAGATACACATATACAACACATAGTCGATAATCGAGTAGAGTAGTTCAAAGGGAACAAACCTGGTTGGACTAAAATTTTAGTTTTGTTGAGTTCCATTGGATTTCGCTGTAATTGGTACTTGGTGGTTAAGTGTATGTCCATCTATATATTCCAAAGAAAATGAGGTTTTCCTGGAACCTAATAGAAGCCAATTAGACTACACAATGAAAACAGAAGCCCCGTTGGAAGAGATAAATTCAATTGGAGTGTCCAAGGATTTTCACTTCCACTTCCCAACAATTATTCAATAGCTTCGCAATATATATTTTCTTTTCCCAACTTTAGAAATCAATACATCATGCCATGATTCAATATTTTCAGCTTCATAAGCTATCTCCCTCTTACTTAGATTATCATAGGCTCATTATCTTTCAATAGTATACTGTCAACATATCAAACCAAAATCAAACTCATACCTTGGAACACTTCTGAAGTAGAGGTTTGGATAAACACATTATCCCAACTTAACCAGATAATTGTCAATGCAGACACATCAAGATCGAGGATCTTGCTTCATACAATTCTCTTTGCAAACATAACACTTTTCCAAACCAATATGCTCAGACTTACATAAATCAATATTGTACAATCAAATCAACGAAGTCAGTGCATCAAAGTTTAGAAGCTAAATCAAAACTAATATTAAAGTCATCAATACCACAGTATCAATTCTTTATACCAGGTAGAGCTCTCATCAAGTCATGACCTCATCTATTGTCATCCGAACAAGTTGTCATTTAATTATCAAACCAAGCTTCATCAAGTCATCCTCATGATCATAATATAAGTCACTAGATGTGAATGCATATACCAAGAATAATTCATGCATGTTCCATCCATTTATCGTGAGATTACTTCATACATATTTCAACCAATGTGACATAGTTAATGATGTCAACCTAGAATGTTAATATAAATCATTGAAAGTCACTAAGCCTAATTTCTATCAAGGAAAATCATCATTCGTCAAATAAAATAAATAGTCATTAGGTCAAATCATAGTGAAATCTATATTCTAAAACACATCTCAATATCAATTCAAAGATATAAGTCATTATCATGTCAAAACTCCAAACACTGCTCTTCTATATGAATCAATCAAATCTAGTCAAACTCTTGCAGCACAAACTTTAATGGCATATCTATATGCATTTCCGATCACCTACAAACACAAGTTTAGTCTTCATATTCATATTATAGTAATCATTCAAATTTCCCTGCTTATAGAAATTTTTGTTGTCCGCTTCATGTGTGTATGACTGAGATTTTTCCAGTGAACATCTTATTTCATGCAAAAAACTTCATTTTTGTGTCTTGTAGGCATAGTCACACCCATAGAACTTCCTTGTAGGTTTGAACCCGATACAAAAATTACCTACATACAAATTCTAAAAAACACAAAATAAACTATGGAAAGAGCATAAAACATAAAGCAGATGTAGATAGAGATTTTCCCTTGGATCCCAAAACCAAGACTACCAAATTGATTTTTATTATATTCCTTTCAATGTTACAATATCTCTCTCTCTCTCTCTCTCTCTCTATATATATATATATATATATATATATATATATACACATGTTGAAGCATCCATAAACCCCAATCCATTAACCGTGGAATAGAACATAATCGTAGTTCCCTTGACCGGTTCTACAAAATGCCATGGATAGAAAACCATCATTACCAAAACCATGTGCGACATCCATGGACAAAACCATAGGTAGGTCTGCCCACCTTACACTAACTATCTCAAGAGCCAACTATCTCAAGAGCCAACTGTCTCAACAGCTGATACTTCAGCAAGTATTGCTTTCTCCATTTCTACTTTAGTGGATCTTGATAATTGTTCCTCTCTCTGTCTGGTTGCTTGCAATTCCTTATCCATGCGCTCATTTTCTGCTATCAAGAACTTCACACTTGAGCTTGTGGCTTTGGTATAATCCTTTGTAGCATTGGCCAAGGTAGAAGGATGCATTTGCACATTTGACACAATCACCCATTCTTCAAAGTGCGCAAGTAATGCATGCTCATCTAGGATGTGTGCTCTCTGTGCTTGTACAACTCTATGATGTGACTCATCAGAGGCTATGTTGTACACATTTCTTCCTAGATCATCTTCAAGGAGAAAGATATTCCCTTGTTCAGTTGGGACTTTCTCTGCTGTTGGAGCTGGTGAAGCTTATGGGGTGACCTCGGTTTCTTTTGGCATGAGGTCAGTGTCCTGATCTTGTCCCAGTTATTCCATCTCTATGTCCACCAGTTCATCCTGCTGAGCAAGTTCATGTTCTTGTGGCTTCTCACGCTATTCATCATCTTTTGCTGGTGGATTTGAGACTTCAACCTGTATTGGCACATTTTCCTCTATCTATGTACCTTGCACTTCCTCATATTCTTGTTCATGTTCCTATCCTATTCCTACTGCGCTTCCTTCTCTCTTATGTGTAGCTCTTGTTCTTCTTTGAGCTTATGCTCTACTTTCTGCAACTTCCTCTTCATCTTTTCCAGTATTTTCTTATCTCTCATTTTTTGTGCTCCTGTCCAGTTGTGCTTTTACCTCTTTTTTTCTATCTCCAAAGCTACTCTTTCAACAAGTGGATCTTCATTAAACTTGTAGTTTTTCTCTACCTCTGTGCTTTCGATAATATAACTCTTTCCTTTGTCTTGCACAGGTTTGTTGCTTGTTGTTGCTATTGTTGCTGCTCCTTGTGGTGTTGTTGCCTTCAGTGTTGCTAGCAACTCTACTACCATGCTAACTAGTTCATTGATCTTAGAGGAGTTATAGAAATATCTCCAAAGGTCTTCCTCTGGCCAATGACACACCTCGTGTATCCACAGATAGTACACTCTCACACAGTGGTCCCTGCATAAGCCATGTGGATCATACATATTGAAACTGTTGGTGCCAAACTTAAACTTCTTGAAGTCCTCGACCTCGGCATTCACTTCTTTCAAACTCTAGATCGTGTACAATCCAATTTGCAAAGGAAGCATAGGCCATGGTGCCTTCTTCTTCCTGTTCAGTCCAACTGATAACCTTGTCAAGATATGGTATGAAAACTCCCGCATGACTAGCTTGTCCATGGAAAACTTTGGCAACAAATATGGAGCCTTCTTCGCATTGGACATCCTCATGAAGGTGCCATCAAGTAAGGCGTACCAACCTGCAATGTTCATCAATGCCTACATTATTGCCTGGGACATGCAAGGTGGATCTTGTTCAAAGGTCATCGTGTACAGAGGGGCAATGAAATGGTCATATAGTCAATCCATGACTCCTCGGTAGCTGCACTCTTAGAGAAACTTGCAGTATATGTTCACAATATTCTCTGAAGGTGTCCATGCCCAACCCATGCTAGGAAACTGTTGACAGGCACATGTTGCATTGAGCAGGTATGCGAACATGAAGAATCTTGCTTGTTGATCCTTGGGCGGACTCCAGGCATTTGATACATGCACTTTCAGCTGGAGAGCCAACATGTCAAACCAATTGAAAGTCTTTCCTTCACTTTATAGCTGATCCAACATAACAACCCAACTCTGCCGGAAGGTATTTGTACTCTTGGCCATACAAGTGACATGCAAAGATGACCAAGAGTTGGTAAGCCTTCCTGAGTATCTTTGTCTTGTACATTTGGTTGGGTGCCATCTAAATGCTTACCCAATGCTTGAAGATGTCTCTTGTGTTCGCATTACTGATGGAAGTGTAGAACGGTGCATCCATATTGTTCACCGGTTATGGTAAATGATAGATTTGTTGATAATCTTCCGTCCTGAAGGTAGCAAGCTCTACTCCACTGACACTTCTTAGTATCATCGTCTTAGGATCAGTGTGAGAGACAATATAGTGGATCCCATATGCGCATGGGAAGGTGGGATACCTGGATGCAACATTGTACAATCCTGACTTATGAATGTTAACATAGACCTGATGGTCCTCCAAGTTCTCCTCAAAGTTTCCAGCGAATATAGAATTGATGTCTTGCCATTCGATTTTGATTTCTTTCTCAATGAACAGATGTGTGTCTGCATAAATGGGCAAGCTCATAGACAACTATTCAACCACATCTCCAGTAATTCTTTGAACTGTGTCATTTGATCCAACTCTCTTGGAGGCCATGTTACCTGTACTGCTGAGAAGGTGCTCAACACATGTTATACCTGGAGATAGAGAAGACACTAACGACAAGACAATGTTCGCTGAAAAACATAAAGCAACTCAGGAATCAATCATGTAGCAGACTGGGTGACTTTTGGGAAATATTACATAGCAATGACTTTGAGAGGCTGGGAGCCTGTCAACTGGAACTGCACATTGCGCAGTCCCAGTGGCCAATGAGGCCTGCTGCTGACTGGAACTATGAAATGTGCAGTTGAGGGAGGTTGACTATGGACTGGAATTGTGCAATGTGTAGCTCAGTCTAGCAGGGTTTCTCACTAGAGCTTTGCATTGCGCAATCCCAATGGGTAGGACTGGACATTGTCTCCCAGGATTGGGCAGAGCATAGCTAGGAGCTAGTGTTGGGCAAGCTCTATGCAATTCTTGGAGGCAAGGCAGAGCATTGATCTTCTGGGAATGTGGAGTGTGTTCTAGGAGAAGCAAGATCTTGACCAAGGAAACCTAGATCTACCCAAGGGCAACCTGAAAATGGGAAGGAATGAGTGAGTGTGCAAATACGGTGTAGATTTGAATGAATAGACATGCATGCAATCCAATCAAGTGCAAAAGTTAGTCAAATGGAAAAACAACGAAGCTCATGAAGAGAGTCGCCTGCAACGACAACTGTGAATGCAAAAATAGGGTTATGCATGTGACATTAAGGAAATTCAATGCAAAACTTGAAACAACACTTCTACAAGTTAAAATACATTGATACAACAATGATCGTTCAATAAAACAAGGAAAACAAAACTCACACAAGCCAACAAATCACAAGCAACAAAAAATGGGGCAAAAGACATGGAAAGAAAAAATTACTTGAAAAAGTTGTGTTAACTATGCTAAAGGTTTGTAGATTCCTCGAGAATACCAGATCTCCAAGATCGAATGTGAAGAATGAGCTCCAGGGTGTCGATTAAAAAGATTTGTTAGATTTAGGGTTTATCACACGTATTCCATGAATCTAGGAAAAAGCATGAATTAGCGGGAAGTTTCTCAAATTGACTTTGCATGTAACTCCCAACTGCTAAAAATAGATCCCTAAAATATAGGGATGCTTTTTCGCATTTTACATTTTTCTTTTTTGGGAAACAATTCCATGCATGCAAGGAAGAATTGCGCTATTCTAGAGGGAACTGGGTAACCTACCGGCACATGCAACAAACAACAATTGAGGGAAAGATTCTACACTGTTTCTGGGCTGAGTGGTTGTAGGTTTTAACCCTGTATAGAAATTATCTCTATATGAATTCTAAAAACAAAAAATAAAAAATGGCGAGAGAATAAAACATAAAACATATATACACATAGATTTTCCTTGGATCCCAAAACTGGGACTATCAGATTGATTTTTCATTATATTCCTTTCAATGTTACAATACATATATATACACGTTGAAGCATCCATAAACCCCAATCCATTAACCTTGGATTAGAACATAATCGTAGTTTCCTTGACCATATCTACAAAATATCATGGATAGAAAACCATCATGCCCAAAACTATGTGAGAAATCCATGCACAAAACCATGGCTAGGTCCACCTACCTAATATAGGGTCAAAAGAAAAAAATTAGGGGTGCTTCCCCAGACCCCGTGCAGGGGGCCTAACACCGAACTGTTATGCTCGGTACAACGTACAAGGGGGGCTACCCTCCCCTTCTAACCCCCCCTTGATGTGAGAGGTAGTCATGGAAATAATATAACACACACCCAGCATTTTCCCACTTGTTTTCTTTCCGTAGGGTGCCATAAGAGAGCTTAGTCATTGGTCCATCCCTGTAACACCCATTGCTTCTCTACACCAAGAGAATTTCTCAGTGCTCACAAACATTGTCAATGCATCTACAATATTTTTAAAAGTGCCAATTTTACCAACAACATCCTTTTATCCTCAACATATTCCTCACAAAGAAATATTGAACATCAATGTGCTTTGTCTTTGAATGATAGGTAGGGTTCTTTGCTAATAAAATTACACTTTGGCTGTCACAGCCTATCCTTATAGCTCGTTGTACTAACCCCATACTTGAACACAATCTCTGCACCAAACTTCTTTCTTTCTTGCATGAGTGGCTATCATGTATTTTGCCTTTGTAGTTCAAAGTGCCATTATAAATTCTCTCTTACTCATCCAACTAACCGCACCTCTAAATAGGTTAAACACATACCCACTTGTAGATCTTTTCTAATCCAAATATCCAACTCAGTTTGCATCAACAAAGTCACGAATGTCTAGAATTTTGTCCAATCACGGTCTTCCTTGGTAGCACAAACCATAATCACTAGTGCCATGCAAATACCTAAAAACCCGCTTCACTGTTGTCCAATGCTCCTTCCCTGGTTTTGACATAAACCTTATCAATACTCCCACTACATGTGCAATTTTTGGTCTAGTACAAACCATTACATACATCAAGCTGCCGACTACATTTGCATATGAAACACGAGACATGTCATCTTCCTCTTCTTGTGTCTTGGGACATTGTTCAACAGATAAATTTACTCTACAAGAGTAGGAACCTTCACCAGTTTACTATCCTACATATTAAACCTCTACAATATTGTTTCGACATACTTCCTCTAGTTTAACCAGAGCTTCCTCTTTGCCCAATATCGTTTAATTTCCATGCCCAAAATATAATTTGCAGTAAAAATATCTTTCATGTCAAATTTGGAGCACAATTGGGTCTTCAAATCCTAGATAATTTCTTTCTCATTTCCTACCAGCAACATATCATCTACATACAAGACCAGATAAATAACACGGTCACCAATTAATTTAAAATAGACACAATGATCTGCTTTTCTTATGCTTAATCCAAGTTCCTGTATAAATGTAATAAAATTATGATACCACATCCTTGGTTACTATTTTAACCCATACAGAGACTTTTTTAACTTGTATATCAATTCTTTCTTACCCTTCATCACAAAGCCTTCAGGTTGCTTGATGTAGATCTCTTCTTCCAGATCCTCGTGAAGAAATGTTGTCTTCACATCCATCTATTTTACCTCAAAATCAATAGAAACAACAACAGATAAAATTAATCTAATAGAAGCTACCTTGGCAACAGGAGAAAAAATATCACCAAAATCAATTGCCAACACCTGGGAATAACCTTTTGCTACCAACTGAGCTTTGTATTTCTCCACCTTACCTTTTGCATTCATATTCTTCTTAAACACCCATTTGTTCCCAATGGGTTTCCTTCTAGCCAACAACTCCACCAGATCCCAAGCCTCATTTTTGTGCAAAGATGCCATTTCATCAACCATGGCCTCTTTCCAGAGTTTGCCATCCTTTGAATCTACTGCTTCCCTCACAGTTTTTGGATCATCATCAATAATAGATAAAGAAAAATTTGAACAGAGAGTAGATTGAATATACCTTTATGGTTGTCTTCTTTCTCAAACTGATCTTCTCAGAGCTGGAGTTTTTGGCTCTTCATCTTCTGATTCTTGTTCTGTTGTGTTGGGTTGTGTTATATTCTTTCTATAACTATCGCATGTAGTGAAACGCGGGTAGAGGGGGGAGGGGGGGAGGTGGGGGGGGGAGGGAGCCCCTCCGTTGCGTCGATTGTGTAGCTAGGGGGTCACTGAGGGTTTGAGGGGTGTAGGTAACCCCTCTCTATGTTAGGTTGGGCAGACCCACCTATGGTTTTGTGCATGATTTTCGCACATGGTTTCAGACGCGATGGTTTTCGGTCCATGGTTTTGGACACAATGGTTTTTTGGTCCATGGTATTGGATGCTTTGACATGTATAAGTATTTATTGTAACATTGAAAGGAACATAATGAAAAATCAAGCTGGTAGTCCCGGTTTTGGGATCCAGGGGAAAATTTCTGTCCATATGTGTTTTATGTGTTATGCTCTCGCATTTTTATTTTCTTTGTTTTAGAATTCGTATGCAGGTAGTTTCTGTACAGGGTTAAAACCTACATTTGGTATCAGAGCTGTTTTGGCTTCAAGGGGACGCCTTTATTGCTGAGGGGTTCGCTCAAGCCTGTGGTAGAACCTATTCAGTGGGATATCTGTGAGATCAATTCTGGTGGTGAAAGAAGATGGCAAGCAGTGGAAATATAGAGATTGAGAAGTTCAATGGTCAGAGTTTTGAGTTGTGGAAACTCAAGATGGAGGATCTATTGGTGGATAAAGATCAGTGGATCACGGTAGATCCGGCTACTAAACCAATGGGAGTGACCGATGAAGAATGAAAGAAGATGGATCAGAAGGCAAAGAGAACAATATGATTATGTGTCTCAGATTCAGTATTGCTGAAGTATCAGGGGAAGTTACGGCAAAGGCTCTGTGGGACAAGTTAGGGACTTTATACCAATCTAAGTCTCTGGTGAATAAACTATTCCTGTGGAAAAAGCTGTATAACCTGAGGATGAAAGATGGAGACTCGATGACAGAGCATCTGAATGCGTTTAACACTGTGGTAAGTCAGTTATCATCTGTTGATATTAAAATTTTTAGATGAAGATAAGTGCATCAGTCTGTTGTGTTCTCTACCAGATTCGTGGGAGAGTCTGGTTATTGCAATAGGTAGCAATGCAACTACTTTGTAGTTTGATGAAATAGTTTTAGCCTTGTTGACAGAGGAGATGAGACGGAAAAATATGGACAACCAGAATGGTGATACCTTGTCTGTACGAGGACGGTCCCAGAACAGAAACAAAAATAAGTCATCGAGTGGGAGATCTAAATCTAGAGGGAGATCTAAATCTCCAGGAAAACCTACAAAGGTGGTGTGCTGGAAATGCGAAAGGAAGGGCACTTCAGAAGGGAGTGTAAATCTAAAGCTCCTGATAAAGGAAGGGATCTGATGATGCTCCTTCTGCAGAGGTGAAAACCACCTCAGATGAAGGTGGGGATGTGTACTTGGCTTCTTCAAGTACACATGTAGATCATGAGGCATGGTTAATTGACTCAGGTGCATCCTTTCACTTCACTCCCCATAGAGAGTGGTTCTGCGAGTATGAGAAATATGATGGTGGTGATGTCTTCTTAGGAGATGATAGGAAGGCTAGAATCATTGGTTGTAGAAAAGTAAAGTTGAAGTTGCAAGGTGGAAGAGTTAGAACCCTTCCGGGTGTTCTGCATATTCCTGTGTTGGCCAGAAATCTGATTTCTGTAAGCAAGTTGGATGATGCAGGTGTAAAGACAGTGTTCGAGAAGGATACCTGCAAGATGGTTCGAGGAGCACTGGTATTGATGCGGGGAGTTCGGATTGGAACTCTGTACAAGCTGCAAGGTAGCACTGTTGTTGACGGGTGCAATAGTTCTATGGTTCCTCAAAATGGAGCAGAAAATCTAGTGGTCTCTGGAGAGAAGACCATGTTGTGGCATCAAAGGCTTGGACATATTGGAGAGAAGGGCCTTCGAATACTTCATGGTAAAGGTATGGTAGAAGGTATGAGTAATAGCTCTCTGGATTTTGATTTCTATGAAAATTGTGTATATGGGAAGCAGAATCGGGTGAGTTTCCCCTCTGGTGGTAAGAGGACGAAACAAATATTGGAGCTTGTGCACAGTGATGTGTTTGGACCTGTGAAAGTTCCATCACTGGGTAAGTCTGTGTACTATGTATCATTTATAGATGACTTCTCAGGAATACATGGATATATTTCCTTAAGAAGAAATCTGAAGTCTTTGACAGGTTTAAAGAATTTAAGGCTTTGGTGGAAAATCAGACATTAGAAAAGAAGATAAAGGTGCTAGGAAGATAATGTGGAGAATTTGCATCAAGGAATTGCAAATATTTCTGTAAGAAGTGGGATAGCCATGGCATTAAGGGACTACTTCCATATACACCTCAGAAAAATGGAGTCGCAGAAAGAATGAAACAAAGACGTGATTGAAAGGCAAGAAGCATGCTCAGTGGTGCCAGGTTAGGACAGGAATTCTGGACAGAGGCGGTGGATACTGCATGTTACTTGGTCAACAGGTCACCTTCATCAATGTTGGAGGATAAGACTCCACAAGAAGTATGGACTGGTAAGAAACCCTCTCTTCACATCTGAGGGTATTTGGATGTGATGCATATGTACATGTTCCAAAGGAGAAACGAACCAAGTTGGATAGTAAATCTGAAAAGTGCATCTTTATTGGGTATAAGGATGGTTTAAAGGGTTATAAGCTTTGGAACCCAGTAACAAGGAAGGTTGTGTACAGCCAAGATGTAGTGTTCAAAGAGGTAAAAGATGTTATTAAACATGAAGTCCAACCAAAGGAACCTGAGAAGATAGAGTTTGAGCTTAAGGAGAAAGATTCAGACTCTACAACACAGGAGGAATGAGAAGATGAAAAGCCATAAACTACAGGTGTGAGAAGATTAGTTTGAGAAAGAAGGAAGCCAGAAAGGTATAGTCCATCTTCTTTCTGTTCAAATTTTGCTTTATCTGTTACTGATGATGATCCCAGAACTATGAAGGAAGCAGTAGATTTAGGGGATGGAAAAATCTTGAAAGAGACCATGGTTGATGAATGGCATCTTTGCACAAAAGTGAGGCTTGGGATCTAGTGGAGTTGCCAGCTAGAAGGAAACCCATTGGCAACAAATGGGTGTTCAAAAAGAATACAAATGTAGAAGGAAAGGTGGAGAAATACAAAGCTTGGTTGGTATCAAAAGGTTATTAGTAGGTGTCGGGAATTGACTTTGGTGATATTTTTCTCCTATTGCCAAGGTAACTTCTATTAGACTACTTTTATCTATTGCTTCTGCTTTTGATTTTGCGGTAGAACAGATGGATGTGAAGACAACATTTCTTCATGAGGATCTGGAAGAGGAAATCTATATGAAGCAAACTGAAGGCTTTGCAGTGAAGGGTAAGAAAGAACTGGTATGCAAGTTAAAGTAGTCTCTATATTGGTTAAAATAGTCACCAACGATGTGGTATCAGAAATTTGATACATTTATACGAGGACTTGGCTTCACCAGAAGAAAAGTAGATCAATGTGTGTATTTCAAATTAATTGGCGAACGTGTTATTTATCTGGTCTTGTATGTGGATGATATGTTGTTGGTTGGAAATGACAAAGAAATTATCTAGGATTTGAAGACCCAATTCTCCTCCAAATTTGAAATGAAAGATCTTGGTGCTGCAAAATATATTTTGGGCATGGAAATTAAAAGAGACTGGGAAAAGAGGAAGCTCTGGTTAAACCCGAGGAAGTATGTCGAGACAATACTGCAGAGGTTTAATATGCAGGATAGTAAACTGGTGAAGGTTCCTATTCTTGTAGGTGTGAAGTTATCTGTTGAACAGTGTCCCAAGACATAAGAAGAGGAAGAGGACATGTCCCGTGTTCCATATGCAAGTGTAGTCGATAGCCTGATGTATGCAATGGTCTGCACTAGACCAGACATTGCACATGCAGTGGGAGTATTGAGTAGGTTTATGTCAAAACCAGGGAAGGAGCACTCGACAACAATGAAGTGATTTTTCAGGTATTTGCATGGCACTAGTGATTATGGTTTATGCTACCAAGGAAGACCATGATTGGACAGAGTGTTGGATATTCGTGGCTTTATTGATGTAGACTAGGCTGAAGATCTGGATCAGAGAAGATCTACAAGTGGGTATGTGTTTAAGCTATTTGGAGGTGCAGTCAGTTGGATGAGTAAGAAATAATCTGTAGTGGCACTATCAACTATAGAGGCAGAATACATGGTACCCACTCATGCAAGCAAGGAAGCAGTTTGGTTGCAGAGATTGTGTTCAAGTATGGGGTTAGTACAGGGAGCTATAAGGATAGACTGTGATAGCCAAAGTGTGATTTTCTTGGCAAATAACCTTGCATATCATTCAAATACAAAGCACATTGATGTTTAGTATCACTTTGTGAGGGATATGATAGAAGACAAAAAGGTGTTGTTGGTAAAGGTGGATACTTTCAAGAATACTGCAGATGCATTGAAAAAATTTGTGAACTCTAAGAAGTTCTCTGGGTGTATAGAAACAATGGGCATTGTAGGGTTAGTTAAATGACTAAGCTCTCTTGTGACCCCTTGTGGAAAGAAAAAAAAAGTGGGAGAAAGTTGGGTTGTGTTATATTCATTCCACGACTAGCCCACATAGTTAACCAGGGGGTTAGAGGAGGTGTTACGCAAAAATATTGTCACCTTGATTATTTGCAGTCGGTGTAGGTCTATCATTACCTATACCAGCTTCCTAAGCAAGTCTTAAACTTCAGCTCTTCAAAACAAGCTTGAGAAATGAGAGAAAGACATCAAAAAAGCAATGTAACTCTGGTTCCGCACTTTCTCTTACTTTTGCCTGCGGGCCCGCACCTTTTGTTCAAGTTATCTGCGTACTTATATTCTCTGTGTGTAAAGGGGAGCGTGCGTACACCTATAAAAGTCAAAAGGCGCAATCTTTATCTTAAAAAACTCATCTTGGGTTAATTATAGAGTTTTCTAGAAGCATTTGTTACGTGGATTGTTCGCTCCAAGTGGTTCATGCATGCCATGAGAGGAGGAACTAATCCCTTGTTGAGAGGAGTTATCCCTTTGAAGGAGGACTCTATCTCTTTGAAGGAGGAGCTGGTAACTGATCTCCATTGCACTATAAATTGAGGCATTGGGTCAGTGGCCAGGGAGGTTAGAAGCTGAACTTTTGAGGGTAAATGCTAGTGAAATCAAGACTTCCTATTTGAGCTTAAGAGGAGAGATCACATACCTTTTTGGCTTCATTAGGGAGTGAGTGAAGTTTGTCAAAGTAGAGGAGACTTCTTGTTGGACCCTGGGAGGAGCTTGTATAGCGTCAAGGCAAAGGTTGTAAGGTTCTTCTCTTTTGAATTAATACAATCAAGCTCATTTTTCTCAACAAGTATCTCATGTTATTTGTTTCATGGACTCCTTGACTTTCATGTTAAATATGTTTTATAGTATTGGATATTCATGTGCTATTTAATTGTTTGCCTTGTTTGTGCTTGCAGGTTTGCGACAAAGGAACTTACTTGGATCAAAGGAGTGAAGGCATCTCCGAACTTGCGTTGGACATGAGGTAGGCCCTTAAACACATTTGTTTGCCATTATTTATAAAGCGCATTTAGAGAAAGATAGTGTCTGGTTGGTTTGTTTATCATTAGGTCTTCATTAGATTCTAGGAAGGTCTGTCTTGTCCGCAAGATCGACTAATTCCGCGTGACAAAATGGCGACTCCACTGGGGACTTGATTGTT
>APFE030903366.1:27141-55347 GCA_000404065.3 Pinus taeda | reverse complement strand
CCTCGTCATCGGTCTTTAATTTTCTATTAGGAACCTGCGTGTCAGCGTTGTTTGATTGTTGCTAGACCTCAGTTAGGCTAGTGGGATCGCTTCTATCCGCAGAGGGGATTTACCTCCACAATAATTTGGCGACTCCGCTGGGGAGTTGGCTTTTTGCCTTGTTGCTTATTTTGTCTTGTTGTTTGATTTGTAAACTTTAGACGGAGCCTGAAGTATGGCCAGATAGCCTTCGAAACGCTATTTCCCTGCATTAGCAAAGTAGATCAACGCCACTTCAGTCCATCTCCGGTTTGGTTTAGGAACTGAACGGCTTGGAACTTGCCTTGTTTCTTGGTTGTTTCTTGGTTTCTCCTGCTTGATTAGCTTTTTGGGTTGAGTCCCTATGTTGTTTCTTGCCTCTTGGTGTGCCTAGGTACTGTTGACTTAACCTTGGGTCTTCGTTTTTATTTTTCCATAGCAAACTCGGTTGGTGCTCTTTTATAGTGTTGCAGTCGCGCCAATTGGCACAGTTGCTCATTGACAACCTGCGCGAATCCTCAAAAGGCGCTAGTTTCAGCCTGATAGTCGCGCCAGGCCTGGGAACTTTTGAAGTTTGCTTGGTTGTGAGCCTCCTGAGCTTGGTTTTTGTTCTAGGTACCTTTTTTTGACTACTTGAGTGTGTTGGAGTCTTATTTGACTGGCTTTGATCGTTATCCTTTGGGTGTTTGCTTTTTCTATCAATTTCACTTTTCTAGCCCTAGGGCATCTAGTGGCTTTGTGTGTCGAGCCTTCCTCAGGTGTTTTGGTCTTTTAGTGGTCCAGTCGATTCTTTGGTTACTCCCTTGCACTTATTTGGTGGTTGTAAATCATTTTGTTGCATTATTTGGGTGACTTGCTTTGTCTTCACTTGAATTCTGCTTTGTCTCAATTTGAGCCTAGATTACATGGCTCATTGGTCTCTTTGGGATTTTTCTTGTTCTTTGGAAGTTTGCTTGGTGATTTAGGGAATTGAATGTGCTTATGTTGAACATAATTTGTTTGTTATCATTTCTCAAAGTTTGTTTAATGCACTTTGCCATCAACAAAAGAAAAGTCTCTTTTGCTTTGTATTAGTTAATGAGAATTAGAAATTTTCATTTTGATTAGTGATTAATGGTCTTAAAGAAAAGTTTGTTAATTTCCATTAGCTGCATTAGGGAAGTTCTTTGTTGTTTTGTGATCATTTCATTTGCGTGAAAGCTCTTAAACTCTCTCGTAACTAGCATTCATCGAATGAAATGACATGTTTTGGCATATAGATTGCATTTAGGGAACTTTGAGAGTTTACATACGGTAGGACCTGAAAACCGAAACTTAATACAAGATCAACTTTAAAATGAACTGAATAAATCTAACAACGCATTGGAACATAACGCTCACATTCTAGAGGTCTAGGCTAGAGACATGCTCCGGTGTCGTTAAACCTAGTCACTTTTGTTTCCACTCAAGGTTCGGTGATTCCTCCTTTTGTGACTCAATTGTGGTCTAGTACGTACTTGCGCTCCCACGTACCGTCAAGTATATGGGGAGACTCCACTAGGTTATCATCCTCTAACCACAGGAAGCTGTGTCTGCCGCCTTATGACCCGTAACGTACCGAACAAAACATTCGGGAAGATTGACTGCCGTATGGAAAGTCCTTGGTTTTCATATGATTGCTAAGGTGTATATGCAGTTTTACGGATTGTCTGGTAAACCCTTTGCCTAGTTCTCCAGAGTAGTCATTTTTTGATCCTTTTCGGACTCCCTAAAAGAAAAGGCTCACCTAAGCATTTGTCACTTCGGGCTCACTAAACATTCGAAGGTGACTAGAGTCATTTTTTTGTCCTTTTCTCGACTCTTTAAAGATGAAAAGGTCAAGTTATGTCCTGGTGTCTTAAAATTTATTCAGCTGCGATCACACGCCCTGTTAGATTTTGTTTGTTGATTGTGTGTCTTGACTCTTTTTCAGCCCCGTGTGTGGGATTTTCAGTTTTGGATGGCAACTTTTCCACAGTTCACCAACCCAGGAATCCCCTCTGAAGGGAATCTTGGTCATTTTCCTCCTTTTGGGAATGTTGGTGCTCCTTACATGGCAACATTGTCCCTTTCTGGGTTAACTGTTGGGTTTCCTGTTTGGTTGTTCTCAACCTCTGTGGTCTCTACCACTGGTCAATCAGTTCCTCCACCCAAACAACATCATGTTGATTCCAAGGTGGACCTCTCCCCTTCTTCGCCCGTTTCTACGTCCTCATCTTCTACTTCGCCTGGTGAAAGTATGGATTTAAGTAACCAGGTGGCTAAGAAGAAGAAGAAGAAGATGAAGAAGAAGAAGTCTCAGAAGCGAGAGGCTAAAAGTGCACCTACTCCTTCGAGTACATCTCAGGTCGGAACTCCTTCTGCTCCTCTGCGGAAGTTTAAGTTTCCTTGTAGATTGTGCAAGGGAGACCATCTTCTCCGGGATTGTCCTGGCCTTCCTAAGGTCTTAGAAGTATGGTCTCACGATCCAACCTGCCCCTCATCGCCCTCTGGAGCTCATGGCGATGCTACCCTATCAACTGGAAATGGTAAGAAGAACGGGAAGATCCGATTCCCCTGTAGGCTATGTGAAGGCAACCATCTCCTTCACCTTTGTCCGCTCATGGATAAAGCTTCCGCTATTTTGGAAATCCTTACAACTTCTTCACCTCAACTCCCAGTTGGTTATCAGAGGCTCTCTTCAGATCCTCTCCCTATCGACAAAGAGACTGATTTAGATCCTTCTCTTGTCCGTCCTCCTCTTTCTGAACCTGGATGTGCCAAGCCTATTCTAGACCAACCATTGGTCGGATAGAGTGTCGACTCGGGTTCCCCGCCTGTTGATCACTCTATTCTGGAAGAGTGTCATGATCATGTTCTTCTCATCTCGTCAGATTCTCCTGAGTCTGAAAATGACCCTCCTATCCCAGCCGATTCCGAGGGTCCTTCTTTGGCACCTTTAGAGCAAGGGGGCAATCATATGATTCCCCCACCAAGTAGTTTAGTCGTTTCCTTTGACTGGAATCATTTGACTGCCCTCCGCCTTCCATCCCATGTGCCTTTCCAGATTACAAAACATGCCCATGACACGGCAATACTCGGCACTGTCTTGGATGAGGGTGCATCTGTTAGTCTTATGCCTTCTACTACTTGGCAAGCTATGGGATCCCCACAGCTTGTGCCGGTTGCGCAGAATCTGATGGCGTTTGACGGAGGAACCAGTCAACCATTGGGGATCCTTCCAAAGTTCCCTATTACTTTGGGAGGAAAAACCGTCTTTATCGACGTCGTAGTTACCCAAGGTGCTTTATATTTCAGTCTTCTCCTTGGTTGTGACTATGTTTATGCCATGGGGGCCCTTGTCTCTTCACTTTTCTGTGTGGTTTGCTTTCCACACGATGGAAGGATCGTGACTATCGATCAATTATCGTTCTTTAGTCCCCCGATGCCTCCTACACATTTTTCATCCTGTCCTGGTTGTTATCCACCCGTTGTATCTGCCCCACCGCAGGTCAACTATGCGGCCACTTATCCCGTGCCTATATCCCGTGATGCCGCTGTCGTGCATAGTGTCCTGGGGGCATTGGGTCCTGACTTCCAAGATGTTATCCTTCCACCGGGAGTGGCACTCTTGGATGCCATGACTTCTTGTTCATTATGATGAAGTCTGTTTGGAGCATAGTTCACTTTCCTATGTCAAGCTCCTTAAAAAATGAAACTAGGTCTGGTCAGAGCATAGTTCACTTTCCTATGTCAAGCTCCTTAAAAAATGAAACCAGGTCTGGTCGGAGCATAGTTCACTTTCCTATGTCAAGCTCCTTAAAAAATGAAACTGGGTCTGGTCAAGCATAGTTCCTGATCTTGTGTCAAGCTCGTTAAAAAATGAAACAAGGTATGAGGATAGTCTTTTACTGTTGTCAACCTCATTAAAAAAATGAAACAACTCCCTCCTCCCAATCGAGTCTTTGATTAAGATCTTCGTAAAATACAAGTCAAGTCTTCTAAGATCTCGAAAGTGAACCTTCATTCCAATCCACTTGTTGAATGCAATGAAGCTTGCGGGCATGTACCTCGTTTTGCGTATCATGCTGGCGGGCTGCGAACTTATAACAGACCGTTTTCATTTCAGCTTGTGTAAACATTGAACCGAATCCAGCAGAAGTTCTCCATGGTTCAGCTTGTGTAAAAATTGAACCATAGACATAGTCACCTTTAAGTCTTTTTCTGATCGTAAATATGAAAAGATTGCCGAGTATTTTTTCCCTTTTTGACTCGTTAAAGAGAATAAAAATGGAGGTCTGCTTTCAGCTCTTTTCTAACCGTTTAAAGATGAAAATATTGCCGAGTTAGTTCCTCTCGACTCGTTAAACGTAAATGAGAGGCGGTTGTCTTTAAACCCTTTTCCGACCGTGTAAAGATGAAAAGATCGTCGGACCCTTGTCGTTTTAGGTTCGTTAATGGTCACGAAGTGACGTGGTTTCGATCGCTTTTTTACTTTTTCATATCACAATCACTACTCATGAAAAGTACTCCTCGATCGTAATGGTCGGGTGGTTCTTTCGAGCATTGTTTTGTACTTTTTCAGGCTCGAGAGACACAACTTTACGAAAAAGGACACCCCTGGAGTTTACTTTTCTGCTGTCTTTTCAGACTCTCTGAACACGAAAAGACGTTGAGTTCTTCCTTTGTCAGACTCGTTAAAACTTAATGACATTGGATTTCGTCGAAATGACACCTCTCAAGCATATGTTATCCCCGTCAAGCTTGCCATACAAAAATAATCGGGGTACTCGCCAGAAATGGTGGGGAAAAAAGGAATCATAATTATTGTCGTGTCAGCAGTATGTCGCTCTTGAACATGGTACTTGTTTGCATTCGTGTTTGGGTGGGGACATCTCGTCTTTTTTTACACTTGCCTCCGTGGGTTTGGGTTATCCTATTTGACCTCTCATCTGCTCATTTCCTTGTCACCATGACCCCTAATCATTTGATGTCAAATACTTCCAAGTCCACTGTTGTGCCCCCGATATGTTCAAGAGAAGTTGACCTCTGCAGAATACTCAACATCCCTCTGATACCTCACATAATTCTGATTCACAAACATATTATCCTTCTCTGTCTCATGTCGATGACGTGGGAATCATTATGGCGCACCTTCGATCAAGGTCGCTTCCTATCGACTTAAGCTCATTATCCAGGAAGGTAACTTAGAGACTCCCTTCAGGTGCCTTGGAGCCCGCATGCCTCAATGGCAGGTTCTTCGTGTTTGACACGAGGTTTTCATCATTGGCTTCCGATTGAATGATTCTATGGGTGTTCAACGCTAGCTCACTGATTCGCACAACGTAAATTGTATCTATAGTACCTTGAGGGCCATTGTCATTATTGGTGGTACCTCTCGCGTCTGTTAACAGTTTTCATCATTGACTGGTAATCAGACGATGTTCTTGCATGTTTGACTTCGACTCCCATATTCACATTCTTGAACTTGTACTTTGTTCGGTCGAGATGGAGTGCAAGACCCAGGATTTTGTCTGTTGAGATCTGGGTTGCGATGTTGTGGATTATCATGATCATTACATGACTCGTTCACTGGATGGCTGCGCCCATACCTTGGATCTAGATTTTTATGTACTCTGCTATGGATGGTTGTGCCCATACCACATACATCATGTACTTGAGATATCAGTTGTACTTCTTCGTGCAGGTTTCCGGCGGCAGTGTTTTCAGTTGACCATGTTCTTGTAAAGCATTTCACCCCTCTCTCTCTCGAGCCTCATGCTTTAGGGGGCATCTGTTACATAGTAATTTGTCACCGTCCCTGTTACCCCTTCTCTCGCACATTGGAGGACTTATTTCGGGACCTGTGAGGTGTGACATAACCTGAAAACACCTGCATTGTATCCCCTTGAGTATGTACTTCATATGCCCTAAAGACATCTGCTGCAAAATACCCATAAAAATAGCCCTTTTTCCATTGGCGTTGTTCCACAGTGTATCCCTCGCACCAATGGGGGAAATCCTCCAAAGAGGGCGCGCCAGTTGGCGCTCTGTCTTAGAGTCGCACTCGTGCCAGCCCAGTTGGGTAAAGTTTTGAACAAACAAACTTCCGAAGGTTCTTCCTAACCTATTCATGAATTGATTCCAGTTTGAGTTAGTTCAGTTGGGCTTCGAATCTCCATAGAAGGGAAGTTGTTCTCCACCTCTCACGGAAGCTTCCTTATGATAAGGCCAATCCCATGAATCAGGTGGATGATCTTATCTCCTTCTCCTTCCTCTATATAAGCTTGTCCTTTTACCTTTGACAAGCTAGTTAGTAATTCTACTCTTCAAGCTCCAAAATCTAAGTCCCAAAGTCTGAGAATTGCTAAGCTCATGCTAGAAGAGGCCCTTTTTCACCCCATAAGGCTAAATATTTCATGAGGAGATCCTTGTCTGAGTAACCAAGGAGAGAGAGGCTTGTTCCCCAACCCCAAAAAGCTTTTCAAGGCATGTGTTGCTAATCACCCAGCCAAAGGAGGATTTGACGTCAGAACTTGGTTGTATTCTTCTTTGTTTATCAATAATAATAGATGACTATCATTATGGTTCCACTCTTATTGTTTTTATAATGATGATTGAGTTATACCCTTTCTGACTGGTATATAGTTGCATTTCTTGGATTTTATGCTTGTATTTGTGTTGTTCTTTGCATGTGCAGGTGTCCGTTCATGAGGATCGTGAGGATTGTGACCAGCTGGAGTGAAGGAATGGGAGCGACGACTCTTCTACAAATACTAGCGTTGGATTCAAGGTAGGCCCTCATCATCGGTCTTTAATTTGCAATTAGGAACTTGTGTGTTAGCATTGTTTGATTGTTGCTAGACCCCAGTTAGGCTAGTGGGATCGCCTCTGTCCGCAGAGGGGATTTACCTCCACAACACAGCTTGTAGCGCTTTGTCACCTTTTCATCAAGAGACTCTTTTCTAATGCTAGACCTTATCTTCCAATACTAGCCATGATCCTCAAGAGGTATCCACTTATCACAACTCATCAAGAGGTTAGAAGCATCCTAATACTCAAATATACATGTAGGAAGCATAAGTAATAATCAAAACAATAATAGATTCATAAGTCAAAACAAAAGTAAAGATATAAAGAAGCATCATAAGTCAGAAAGTACTTATCTTCAATTAGAGGCGATCCTCTCCCTCTTGAACTAGCCTTTAAGATCCATCATTGTCCATTTTCCATATAACATTATTTCTGTTAGGTCCCTATAATACTAGTGATTCCTATTCTCCTATAGAATATCTTTTACCCTTATATTTTGGAAGTCCTCAATGTGCTCCATCATTCAACCCTTTTGTTTGAGATTTGTCCCTATAATACTAGTGATTCCTCCATTACTAGTGTTATAGGGACCTAATAGTTTCCTTCACTATTTCAACCAACTTTATCAGCAATCGGGTCTAATAGAGACTATCACATCTAGGGCTTCATCAAATCCAACACAAGTGCTTGAGCATCTTCACATTGACCCTGGTAGGGTTTCTATATTTCATATCTCAAGTCCTCACCATAAACCAAGGTTTTTCTCAAACCCTAACCTCATAGTAACCATCAAACCCTAATCATTAAATTGCCTAGGGTTTCTTTCAAACCCTAGAATTCTTATAGGTCTCCTCCATATTTTTTTTCATCCATCAATGGTGTCATCATAGGGGTGATCTCCATGACTTTTCTTCAGCCCACTTATGATACCATGTTAATTTTTCTTAGAGCTATATTGTTCTTTTCTTTGATAATTGCATTTCTTCACTAATGTATTACATTCACCACATAACATCATAACATTATCTAGATTTACATCATTATTCAGTAGCATATGCAACTATGTATAAAGAAAAATATCATCATCATCAATGCAGTGGAACATAAGGAACAACAAAAGAAAAGCATTCACACATAGAGACACCATGATTGGTCAAAGACTAGGCCAAAACCCACTATGGGCAAAACCCTTTCAAATTCTTATTATTATTAGATCATCATGAAATGATTAAGAAAAAGAGAGTATAATTATCCATATCTTCATCTATGCAACTATCCAATAAAACAACTACAACATCCATGAAATGAACCCAACAATGTTTATGGTCGAAGACCCTAAATTTGAAGACTTTCATGAACTGTCACTGTCTGTAGTCAACTATTGAACACTGTGGTCATAGAGAAAAATATTTAGAAGACTGATATTTTAGCTTTGAGGTCTTGGTCACATAGATGAGGAGTTATACGAGCAACTATGGTTTCCCAGTCACCCCCTTAATCCTGGCAAGTAAACAAGTTGGGTCAGATGAGGACTGCGGAAACCCCAACTCCCAGTCACATGGATGGACTATGCGAGTCACTATGGTTGAATTCTTCCTATTTTGAGCATGTGAATGGGGATCAAAACCCTAGATCTAAAGTGTGAACTTTGGACCCTGCAATTTCAACTCAGACTGAACCTATTCCTTTGTGGACAAACCTTATACTTGTACGACCCAAAAACCAAGATAGAAGAGTGTCTCATCATTGTGTATAAATGGGGTAAATATCACTTGTATTTATAGACTTCCAAGGTGGTCCACTTTTCTTTAGGGCCTACCTTATCAAATATGCACATGTGGGATCTTCTTCATAAGTACACTTTACCTTATCCTATTTGAGTAATATTTAGGTTGATTTTGGTCCTCTTGAAAAAAAGAATTAAATTCAATCATTATCTCCATCAAGTGATCTTTCCAAACAGAAATTTGACTACAGTTGCATATTTTCAACATTCCATACTTATTCTGCAAATTCTTAGCTAGATTAGAAGGTGGTAGAATCATTCTCAATAATTGTTTTTTAAACTCTTGCTTAGAAATAGATCCTTTGCTTCTCAAATTATACCAACAAGCAGTTTTCTCAAGAAGATCCTCACTCACTGGTGGCTCATCAATACTTTGTTTGTGAACATTATATATAATATCAAATGCATTCATTGATTTTCCAGTACCTGAACTTTCTTCGGGCATGTTAGGCTCATTTTTTTCTTCACTTTGCTAAGATTTCTCATCTTCTAGTAAGGTATCTATGAAGTTAGTCATCACAGTAGTCATATTATGATTCCCTTTGGGGCATGTTTTCTCTTAATGCTTCTCCTAATGGAAAGCGCAATAATGATCCATTCCCCAACTTTCAACATTAAACATTCAATTAGAGCTTTGAGTAGATTTAGTCAATGGGTTATTGTTATTCTTCTTAAATAAAGGCGACTTAGAAGACTTGTTATTGGTATATGCCTCACTTGACCTTCTCTTTAATTTAGATACTTCATTAGTGAGTGAATTCAAAGACTTCAACAAGATTTCCATATCAAACAAATATTTTCTTTAGCTTTAGTGGAAGAGGATTGAGTTTTATTACCAACATCCTTGGAGTCTTTAGAATCTTCACTATCATTAATGGCTCCAATATAATGCAAGTCATTTTCAACAATAATCGATTCTGCAAATTTCAAAGCCAATGTATCCTTTGCATCTCTTTTAAAAAACACAAAAATATTAGTTGGAAATGCAGTTATACAATAGTATTTCATGATAGAATCATGTAGTTGGACATCTGTAGGGAACTTATTCGATAAATAGGTAAATCTCTAATTTATATCCTTTACCTTTTCCTTGTCCCCCATCTTAATACTACCAAGTTCTTTTAGCAACATGCCAAGAGTTTTGTCATCAACACATTTCTTTCAAAACAACTTCTTGAACTCCCTCCAACTATGAATTGAAATGGGTGGAAGACTATGATACCACACTAGAGCTCTACCTTCTAGAGTGTACGGAACAATTCTACAAGAAGTGTCATTAAAACGTACCACAAGCATTCACAAATGCATGTACAAATTGTTATGCACTTGAGCTGCAAAGAATATCAAAATGCCAGAAATATGAGAACAATATTTCTAGAAACACAAAAGTAGCACATGGAATGAGATAAGCTGCAAAGATATTATATTATTTAGAATCATAATACAATGTTCACTTTCCTCTTGAAGGGGGAAACCTCCAACAGAGTAGAGCTCAATTACAATAAAACTCAAGGACACTTCCCTAGCTATCTAATAGTATTTATAGATTCAAGACATCTAAAACCCTAACTACTAGTGATCCCTTGCATATGGGTTAACCACATTATTTTTTAACTATGGCTAGTTTATAACTACATGTGGTCCCTTTTCCATAATGCGGGTCAACCACTTACAATCATTATTAATGTGGATAAATTCTTATGAGATTTTTTGACTCAACTAGCTAATTATGACCCTAACAAGCCTGCTTGGATGTATTACATAAAAAAAGGGGTTAGGTTTGGAACCTAACATTCCATTCCCCATCAAAAACATCCTTGTCCTCAAGGCTTAAGCTGCAAAAACTTCTAAAGAATAATGGTCGGTTCCCATATCACATCTTTTGGAGAGGTGTCTTTCCACTTGATGAGGACTTCCTTGATTATGCAACCATGGAGATGTATTTATCGAGTATCTAGGATCTATTCCTCTTGGAGCCAAAGTGAACCTTCCTAGTCCAATTTGAAGAGAACTATCTAAGCCTTGCAATTATTCCCCACAACTTTCTTGAGGTTGGATACATGGCAGACTGGGTGGATTTTTGAAGTGGTAGGCTAATCTGGATTGTATCATTATATTGTTTTTCATCCATCTTGATGCATTTGGAGTGGAAAAAGTGGAGGAATCATCTTACATGACCATTTTTACTGGTGGGAGCCAGTTTGGCAAAATGGGGTCTAAAACCATCTACTAGAATTTTGAGGCATCAAACGACATTTATTGGGGGTAAGACTTTGTTGCTTTATTGCAACATATTTTCATGTTATTCTACACATAGATATATTTCCAAAGTAGTCGTGGAAAGAATATAACACAAACCAACACCTTTTACATGAATAATGGGGGTTGAGCTGACATCCTCCTGAATTATAGGTGTGAAAAGGGGAAGGTCAACTTCTGAGTGGAAAAACTTTTGCATACAGACTCTAATTGATGTGATTTTTGTGTCATTCAAAAGATATCTATGTGTAGAATAACATGAAAATATGCCACAATAGAGCAACAAAGTATTACCCCCAATAAATGTTGTCAAATGCCTCAAAATTATCCCAAGTGTAGGTTTTAACCCTGTACAGAAATTAACTACATACGAATTCTAAAACACAACAAATTCTCTCGACAAAAAAGAATGCATCTTCCTCCTAGTGGCCCGGTTACAACACAACCTGATAGCCTACTAGTGGTTAAGTTTGACTGCATCAACTCTTAACTAGAGTTACAATACAAGCTCTTCTAAAGTCTTTTACGTAAAAAACATGTGGCTAGCCCCTTTTACATGAATACTAGGGACTGACCCGACATCCTCCTGAATTATAGGTGTGAAATGAGGAAGATCAACTTCTGAGTGGAATAAATTTTGCATACAAACTTTGATTGATGCACTTCTTGTGTTGTTGGAAAGATATCTATGTGTAGAATAACACGAACATATGCCACAATAAAGCAACAAAGTCTTACCCACAATAAATGTCGTTTGATGCCTCAAAAGTTTCCCAAATGTAGGTTTTAACCCAGTACAGAAATTACCTGCATACGAATTCTAAAACACAAAAAATAAACAATAGCAAGATCATAACACATAAAACACATATACACAGAGATTTTCCACTAGATCCAAAAATCGGGACTACCAACCTGATTTTTCATTATGTTCCTTTCAATGTTTCAATACATATTTATACATGTCGAAGCATCCAATGCCATGGACTGAAAAGCATCGTGCCCAAAACCATGTGCGAAAACCATGCATAAAACCATAGGTAGGTCTGCCCACCTAATATAGGATCCAAAAAAAAATTCTGGGGGGCACTACCCTAGACCCCATAGAGGGGGGCTACCCGCCCCCCTCAAACCCCCTGTGACCCGCTCGCTGCGTAGTCGATGCAATGAAGGGGGGGCTCCGTGCTCCCTCTAATCCCCTAGTTAACTAGGGTAGCTAGTCGTGGAAAGAATATAACACAACCCAACACCTTTTACATCAATAATGGGGGCTGACTTGACATTCTCTTGAATTATAGGTGTGAAAAGAAGAAGGTCAACTTCTGAGTGGAATAACTTTTTTGGACCCTATATTAGGTGGGTCGACCCACCTATGGTTTTGTGCATGGTTTTCGCACATGGTTTTGGGCGCGATGGTTTTCGTTCCATGGTATTTGATGCTTCGAAATTTATAAATATGTATTATAACATTCAAAGGAACATAATGAAAAATCAAGCTGGTAGTCCCGGTTTTGGGATCTAGGGGAAAATCTCTGTGTATATGTGTTTTATGTGTTATGCTCTCGCTATTGTTTATTTTCTGTGTTTTAGAATTCGTATGGAGGTAATTTCTGTACGAGGTTAAAACCTACATTTTGAAGAATTCGAGGCATCAAACAAAATTTATTGGGGGTAATACTTTTTTTCTTTATTATGGCATATTTTCATGTTATTCTACACATAGATATCTTTCCAATGACACAAGAAGCGCATCAATCAGAGTCTGTATGCAAAAGTTATTCCACTTAGAAGTTAACCTTCCTCTTTTCACACCTATAATTCAGGAGGATGTTCAGTTAGCCCCCATTATTCATGTAAAAGGGGCTAGCCACATGTTTTTTACGTAAAAGACTCTAGAAGAGTCTATATTGTAACTCTAGTTAAGATTTGATGTAGTTAAACTTAACCACTAGTATGCTATTGGGTTGTGTTATAACTGGGCCACTAGGAGGAAGAGGAATTCCTTTTTGTCAAGAGAAATTGTTCCATAGTTGAGGAAATATAGCCAAGAAAGATAGGAGGTAGAGCATACAAAGAGGATTTGTGCACTGTAGAAGCCCATGGGCCACAAAACTTACTTCTTTGTAGCTGCAGCCATATTTCTAGACAAAGAAAGAGAGTGGAGTGGCCTCACCTTTCAGCTGGGTTTTCTCCCAAAAGGGTTTCTCAGAGAATATATTGTGTTTTATATGTGTGTGTGTGTGAGCTCTATTTTATCGTTCTCTATTTTCTGCATAATTTCCATTTGCATGCATGCACTAGTTACAGTTAAATTTACAGATCTTAAAGTTTAATAAAATTGTAATACTATATAATTTTCATATCTTTAACATAATATTATCAGATATGTTGTAATAAAATATCTAGTAGAATATCCATTGCAGTTTACAGATCATCAGCATGGGCAGTTTTTAAGTTACTGTTCTGATACACTAAATTACCAAATAAGGCCCATACAATTTTGGGGTTAATTTTTGGCAGTCCTTATCTTTGAGAGAAGTCTTCTTATAAGGCTGGAGTAATAGAAACGCTTGGTCACCCACTTGAAATGACCTCTCTGAATAGTGTTGGTCAGTGTGTTTCTTCATCCAGTTATGAGCTTGATGTAGATTATTTTTTATATGAGCGATCATGGCAGCACAGTTTTGTAGGAGCTTAGCAACTACCTATACTTTGGAAGATTTGGGGAGATAAGAAGTCAGTGAAGGTGGGATTTAGCCATTAACAGTGTCATATGATGTCATCTTGGTGGCTTCGTGATATTTTTTATTATACCACCATTTAGGTAAAGGAAAAAATTGTACCTATTGATGCTACATCTCTAAAGTGAAGCACCATAGATATGTCCCCAAACATTTGTTAACCACTTCTATTTGGCCATCTATCTAGGGATGATAAGCATAACTCATTTGGAGTTGCATGATCTGTAGCTTGAATATTTATTCCTAAAAATTGTCAATGAAAGTGGGATCTTGACTAGACACAATGGAAGTTGGCATGACATGCAATTTGAATATTTTATCCATGAAAGCTTTAACCACTAATGTTGAGGTAAATGGGTGCGTTAAAGTGCAAAAATGAGTATTTTTAGAAAGTCTTTCAATAACCACCATGATGATTGATTTGTTTCCTGACTTTGGGAGACCTATAATGAAATCCATGGAAATGTTTGTCAAGATGGAAGTAGGGAGTGGAAAGGGTTATAAGGTGCCTGATAGCTTGATTGTTTCCCCTTCGATGCGTTGGCATACTTCACATGCAGCTACAAAATTGAGAATGTTGTGTTTCATTTCAGTCCAAAAGAAAGAGCAATGTGCTCTTGCATAAGTCTTTTGAAATCCTGAATGTCCTACTATGGGAGAGGAGTGCATCTCTTCCAAGATGCAGGTTTTGAGGGTGGATTTTGGGGAGAGCACTACATGATCCTTATAGCGAAGAACATCATCCTTCTAAGAGTAATCCTCTAAGGAATTAGGGTGTAGTCGTAACCTATTGATGAGTTGGGACAGAGATGAGTGCTAGAACCATTCATAATAGGCTTCTTCCATCTAATTGGGGATGGGCAAAGAGAGGGATAAAATGGTGCCATTTTCCTCAAATTGGTAAGATAATGCATTGACTACTACATTGTCATGTACCTTCTTGTATATTATCTCATAATCATATCCCAACATTTTTGTGAGCCATTTATTTTTCTGTGGTGACAATATACGCTACTCTAGGAAATATTTAGGCTATGATGGTGTTGTTGCTACCACAAACACCCTCCAAAATTTTGCATACACTCAAACTTTGGATCCTATTGTGGATCTTGTGATCGATCATTCTATAGTAACTTCTTTCTTAGTTGATGCTTTTAAGATTCTATTGTAGCGAATACAACCACCCTAAAAAAAATTTCCTAAACTTCGTTTTGGATCCTCCCTCCTAAAAATACAACAACTCATCTCGCACTGACCCAGGTACTTGTGCTTTGATTGAGCTTCATATTTTTCATCTTGGTTTTGGCTTTCTTACTTGGCTTACTATCTAACTCACAAGATGATCTCTTGACTTGGTTGTAATCTGGTTCTAGGCCTGCCTTAGTGATCTGCGCAATCTAAGAAGGCAACCAACCTTGCTCTCAGGAAATGTGCAGTTTAAGCTAGCAGTGAGCCTTCAACTCAAGAATTGCACAGAGCTAGCCAGAAGCCTACCTTCAGCTAGAAAACTGCGTAGAGCATGAGAGGAAGCCAGAGCCACATAGCCGAGAAATTATGTAGAACCTACTATGCTCAAAAACTACTTAGTGCTTGAACCAAAGAGTTACCTAGTCCTTCCTAGAACTATGCAATCTTTTCAAGCAGTACATGAAAATTTTCCTAAAAATGAGGAAGCTAGGAGGAAAAGCATCCTTGGGAAGTTGGGATCTATTATTAGTTTCCCAAAGGTGACACATTGCCATATTTAGAAGTTTCTGCCAAGTTTCATTCTTGTCCTTGATCTCAAGCATATGCGTCATGAACTCCATTTTTCTCAACTCTATGTAATGGATGCCTATAGAGCTCACTTATACATTCAAACATAAATCTCTAGGTTCCCTAGGAGAACAAGGAGCCTTCAGGACATTGTCATCGCTTATCAGGGTGAGTTTTTCTTTTATCGCCTTTTGTTATTTCTTTTGTCACTTTTGTTTTTTCAGCTCATGAGAGTGATGTTTCACTCATTTTGTTGAATGAACACTGGCATTTTAGTTTGTTTTAGATTGTAGAAGTTTTGTTCAAGTTATACATTTCAACACTGGCATTTTAGTTTGTTTTAGATTGTAGAACTTTTGTTCAAGTTATACGTTTCCTTCCCCAAGTGTCACATTAGTTTTCCTGTTTTTGCACCAATAGTCACTATTGTGGCGACTCCTTTCACATGCTTCATGTTCCTTCAGTTTAATTGATTTATACAATTGTTTCACGTGCATACATATACACTTAGTCAGATCTGCACTAAAAATCACACCATCCTTCAGATCTTCTTGTTTGCACACTCCCCATGGGAAAATATGGGCTCCCCTTGCTCGGATCTCACACTTCACTTCATGTGTTGCACAATCTGGGAGCTCAAGGCCTCTGCCTTGGCTTTTGGAATAGCGTAGAGCCTATCTTAGGTTGGCTGCAACTGTGCAATTCCAGGATCCAATCTCTTAGCTTGGTGACTGAGACTGTGAAATGTGTAGTCTCTCCCAGATCCTGGCCTAGGATGAACCGTACTTTGTACAATTCTAGTCATCAATATTCCTCACTAACTATTGGGACCATGCAGTGCGAAGTTCCCACCGTCAGTTAGTCACTCATGTTCGTCAAAAATTGTGCAATTCCTCTAATTAGATGCCCTGGTTGTTTCCTGATCGTGTTGTGAAGTTAGATTTGTAAGAGCCAATGTTTTCTTTCCATGAGTATTCATTATGTCCCACAGGTACCACACTCGTGAAGCACTTCTCTCTAGCAATCATTGTACCATGGGACCAAAGAGAGTTGTTTTAAGAGAGACCACTGAAATCAATGTTGGGGAAGTAGTTGAGCTAGCGTCAGTTTACTTGCTAATATATGTAGATGCCCAACCCTTCACAGAAAAGGAATCAACACAAACATGGCAACAAGGCCAATTGAAGTGGCAAAAGGCAGCAATCCAGTACAAGATCAGAGAAAGAGGAAATTGCTGACATAATAAAGTGAGAATAAAGTTGCAAAGTGAAAGTGGATTCAATCTTCATGCAGACATATTTTACATCAGAAGAAAAATAAAGTAGAGGACATATACAACAAAGAAGAGGTAGAGAGAATAATAGAGCTTGTAGGTAGCAAAATTGAGATCGCAGCAATAAGAAAAACAACCAAAGGAAGGATGGGAGTTGAGGAGGAAATAATAGGAAGAGAAGAAGAAGTAGGAATAGGAACAAAGGAAAGGAACAATGACATAGAGAATAGCACCAATACATGTTGACGATTTGGAACAACCAGCAGTTGAGGAAGAGAGTGAATGGATGTAGGTTCCCTCTCCAAAAATAAGCACAAGAACCAAGTTTGTCTAGAGATTGACAGGTACATGGAGTAGCTAAGGCGTGAGGAAACCAGGGAAGAATTAGAATTGAGCGCACCGAACATGAAAAAGTACATCGGTGGTCTGGTTATGGTCAACACCATGCTACACATGCTTCAAGATGAGTTGGACAAAGTTTCCAAGACCATATACCCAGATGCGATGGAGGAAATATTCCATTATAAAAAAGACACCATCAAGCAGTTTGGGGTCATCAAGTGGAGGTTGTCGAGTTCTGATTCCCCCAAACTCTAGAGTCATGGTGTTTTGCTTGTTAGGCTGTCTCTAGCCTATTTTGTCTCACATGGGTACATGTGAAAAATGTATATTATTTGTAAATATGTTGTAAGTCAAATTCCAAGTGTCACTAGTGGAATGTGAATAGTCACTATGTAATGTAATGAGTTTTGTAAAGAAGTTGAAGAGTCATGAGGGCAGTCAAAGAGTCACAAAGGGGAATGTCAAGGGTCACCCCTCCCTTTTTTATAAATAAAACCTCATAACTTATAGAAGAGGTTTTTAGGAGCCAAGATTTTGGCTAGGCATTCCTCATAGAAGGCTTGGAGACTATTGTGGCGAGCCTTCACTTCTCCACAACGCTGAGCGAGTATGCTTCTTTGGAGGAGTAGGTGGTGTTGACTGTAATGTTCCACTAATGGGGCTAGTGGTTGTCAACAATGTATGTATGGATAAAGCTTTCAGTTAATAATAATATAACAAAGCCAACACGTTTTCATGCATATGTCGTTATTGTATTTGGACTATTCTAGACTTTTTAGCAATGTATGTTATTTAACTTATGTATTTGTGTATGAACTATTTTGTATGAAATTGTAAGACGTGTTGTTGGATTAACCCGTCACTTTGGTTTGTGGACTATTTTTCTTTCCAACTTGTGATTTCATTTCTCTCATGTGTCCCTTTAAGGTTGCGTACTATTATAGGCTTCTAAGGGACACACTTCCTTTTCCACTCTATGTACCAGAACCCCCTTGCATCTCACTTGACTTGCTACAAGGTCACACACTTTCTTCCGACCAAAGCTATATTATTTATCTTTGCGCGCTATCTCGGTCAAGGCACTATTTTACTACCCACTGCTGGGAATCCTACTCCAAATGGTTTTAGGTCTAGTTGGGACTTCTTACTGGGTAGATCCCCTAGAATATTGGCAGGTCCAACACTATCAACATTTCTGTCACTAGAAGGAAGGCTAGATGACAAGTTGAGCCCTCAAAGTCTATTTTGAACCTCTGCACATCATTCATGACTTACATCACAATCTCAACTCCGACATGTTTTTCTCATGCACATGATTTCGATGTGTTGGAGGATGTCATCGATGACTTGTCACAAATCAAATATAATGGTGAAGGTGGAATATCCCTGTTAATAAACAAAGTTTCCTTATTATGGATTTTGTGAGAAGAATGAAGTCCCCTCAGACGACATTGCATGTGGGTTGTTCGCTTACACATTTGGATGGCGTGTTCAACAATGGTGTCTCACACTACCTGCAACCTTTATTCACTCTTTTAATCACATGATCAGAGAGTTAGGTAATGCTTTCTTTCATCATGAACGTAAAGAAATTAATAAAAAATTTCTAGAATTATAAAAAGCACCTCATGCATCTATTGTGCAATTTTGGGATCGCTTCTGTAATCTCGCTTTTCAAATCCCAGAAGATGAAATTGATGGGAAATTTCTCAATGAAATATTTTAGTATCTTCTTCACATATCTAAAAATCCACATGAGTTAGAATCATTTGAACCACTCCCATCATACATCGGTGTTAGAGATTTTGAATCTAAGATGGAAAAGGTTGTTGTCACAGGTGATCCCTTTGTCCTCTTCTCATGAAACAACTCTAGCTCTGTAGGACGAGGTGCGAGAAGTTGCGAACCCATTTGTTGAACTGTCACCTCCTCCCACCCCACCTGCTTTCGACATCTATGCATACTTGGACTAAAACCCTGATGGTTGTCACGTGGTGTCATCTTCTCAACCTCTGTCCTCTGGTTCCTTTGATCCTATAGATTGTATTGTGTTGTGTTCATCTGTTGTGGACTCCACATTTGTTGTTCATGAGGATCAAGTTGTTAATGGAGTTGGTGTTGATAATTTGACCTGCGCTATCATTTTTTATGAGTATGTGTGGGAATCTGAAGAACAATTTGCAGTGAAGGATGACCTCCTTCCATTCACACCTCATCTTCTTTATCCTAACATCTTTTGTGATTCTCCCATTTCTGATTTTTCTTGTGAAAATTTATCGCCAGATGTTTCTACTTATGATCATTCATAGAATGCACAAGAAGTAAGTCTATCATTTGATTACAAAGAGGACAAATATTTCTTTTTAAATCCACCCAATCTTTCATCTTTCATTTCTGGAAATTTAGAGGGTGAAAAATTTTGTTTCTCATCAATCCCTCTATATGATAATTATATAGTGAGGATGTCGATGTACATCTCGGATTTTTTTATCATGGTTGTTGTGATATTTTCACTCATTTCTTTATTCATGATTCTAATTCACTTGTTTTTTTATCTTTCTAAGCCACCATTCTTTGACGATTTATCTTCTGATAAAGTGGAAACTCATCAAGCTATTGAGGCACTTCAGCCCGAGCTGATGGTTATGTCAGGTTCTCGTAGCCTTGAGGACAATTCCACTTCAAATCAAAAATTTGTTCCATCACCCCAGGCTCCTCATCACTCTCTTGTTTACATTGAAAATCAATTTGATCCACAGATCTCACATCCTCCACCAGAACCAGATGACCCTATTTCTCATGCGTTGGAGGAGTCATATGTAGCAGGTCATGTTGCGAAATGAATTTTTTCTACTTTATTCATTTTTTTCGTCTGTCAAGGTCAAGAGGGTGTACATGATTTTCATCTGTGCATAGTGTGATGCAACACCATGGTACGTCTATAGAGTACTTGTCATGCGATTTTAGTCTTTTATTTTCTGTAGATGCATTTAAACTTCAAGTGTGTTGGTTGGCATTGCTCTATCTTTCTTGTTTGTTGGTTTTCCTAAATATCTTTCTCGTCAACCATGCCTTCACCTACATAGGCCAACCATGCGTCAGTGGCTGCATTGGAAATATCACTTCACATCAGTATGCCCATGCATTATTTATCTTAGGATTAGGGGTAGTGTTTTCTTGCATGCTTTTATATTTCTTACTTGCTTTGCTTTCATTTTACTTAAGTCCTTTTCTTTCTTGTTTGTTTACGTACCTGTAGGATTAGCTTCCCATGAAACCATGTTTGGCTCTTCAAACAAGCAGGGTGAAACCCAAGAGGGCTTATATAAAAATCAACATTTGGCTATATTTCTATCCCGTCTCTTTATGAAGAGCTTACGTTTCTTCAGTCGATGATACCGTGATGGAAAATATGTTCCTTTCAGAGTGAGTCTTGGTGAAAACACAACACTTTCACTGTTAACTTGTACCACCTACTCTAATTGGTTTTCTATATTCGGTTAACCCTTGTTGACTCAAGAAAATAGAGTAAGGTGAGGGTAAAAACCTTAACAAGTATGTCATAGGTATATATAACATCCTTCTCTAAAGGGACAACCTCTACTACTCTCAATAATTCGGGATCCCTCTTCCGCTTCATGGAATAAATAAGTGTCTATGCACAGTTCTTTGAAAAATGAAAAAATGAAAACAATAAAATAAAGGTGAAAGAAGAGAAAGGCTTCTTGAGTAGAGAGGTGAAACAAGTAACTCTGCCAAGGTAATCTCTAGGTTCGCTGGCAATGAATAAATTCTTATGTTCCTCAAGTGACTCCATTGGGGTATTGTCTAGACCTGCTGGAAGTGGAGCAACACCAGAGATGAAACTAAAACTATAACAATCTATATTAATTGTGCATAAATATATCCTTCTTCCCCAATAAAAAAAACTCAGTTGACTTGGCTTGGTATGTGTGTTGTCAATAAAGAGAATGGTAGGGGCTATATATTTAACTCAAGCTAGTGAAGAAACCATGATGATCAAAGAATCGAACAATACTTTTAGAAGAGTTAGACTCACTTTACACGAGATAAGATCCATATAGAGAGATGGATTGCTACTAGTGTGTTGCCAATTTTGTAAAGACTATAACCGTCCTCCAAAATGTTTCCTAAGCTTTGTTTTGGAGCGTCCATCCTAAAAAAATAACAGCTCATCTCACATTGACATAGGTGCTTATGCTTTGATTGAGCTTCATATTTTTCACCTTGGCTTGTGTTTTCTCACTTGGTTTACTATCTAACCCAGTAGACGATTTCTTCACTTGGTTTCAAATCTGGTACTAGGCCTAGCGTGGTGATCTGCACAATCCTAGAGGGCAGCTAGCCTTTCTCTCAAGATATGTGCAGTTCAAGACAACAGTGAGCCTTGAACTCCAGAATTACACAGAGCAAGCTAGTAGCCTGCCTTCAGCTAGGAAACTCGGTAGAGCATGCGAGGTAGCCATAGCCACTAAGCCTATAAATTGTGCAAAACCTACTGTGCTCAAAAACTACTCAATGCATGGACTAGAGAGTTTCTTGATTCTTCCTAGCAATATTTACGAGAAGTACATGGAAATTTTCCAAAAAAGAAAGAATCTAATAGGAAAAGGATTCATAGAAAGTAGGGACCTATTATAAGTTTCCTAAAGGTGACACATTGCAATCTTTAGAAGTTTCTGCCAAGTGTCATTTTTGTCCTTAATCTCAAGCATACACATCATGAAACCCATTTTTCTCAACTCTATGTAATGGAAACATATAGAGCTCACTTATACATTTGATCATCAAGCTCTAGCTTCCCTAGGATATTAAGGAGCCTTCGAAGCATTATCATTCCTTTTCAGGGTGAGTTTTTCTTTTATCGCCTTTTGCTGGTTTTCTATCACTTTTGTTTTCTCACCTTGTGAGAGTGTCGTTTCACTCACTTTTTTGAATGACCGATGGCATTTTAACTTATTTTAGCTTGTAGAAGTGTTGTTCAAATTATACATTTCCTTCCCCAAGTGTCCCATCATTTTTCCCATTTTTGCACCAATAGTCGTCATTGCAACGACTCCTTTCACATGCTTCGTGTTCCTTCAGTTTAATTGATTATTGTAATTGTTTCACATGCATGCATCTACACTTAGTTAGATCTGCACTCAACATCACACCATCCTTCAGATCTACTTGTTTGCAAACTCCCCATGGGAAGATTTGGGCTCCCCTTGCTCAAATCTCACACTTCACTGCATGCACTACACAATCTGGGAGTTCAAGGCCACTGCCTTGGCTTTTGGAATTGCATAGAGCCTATCCTGGGTTGGCTCCAACTATGCATTATGCAGTTCCATGAGCTAGTCTCTCAGCTTGTTCACTAAGACTACACAATGCGCAGTCTATCCCAGGTCCTGACCCAGGCTAAACTGTGCATTGCGCAGTTCTAGTCATCAAGCTTCCTCACTGACTACTGTGACTATGCAATGCATAGTTCCCACAGTCACTCAGTCACTCGTATTTTTCAAAATTGTGCAATTCCTCTCATTAGATGCCTTGGTTTCTACTTAATCATGTTGTGAAGTTATATTTATAATATCTAATGTTTGCTTTCCATGAGTGTTTTTTCTCTCCAATAGGTACCACACTCGTGAAGCACTTCTCTCCAGCACTCATTGTAGCATGGCACCAGACAGATTTGTTTCAAGAGCGACCACTGAAAGAAGTACCGTGTAAGAAGTTGAGTTATCACTAGTTTACTTTCCAATATATGCGTATTCCCAACTTTTCACAGAAAAGGAATCAACACAAATATGGCAGCAAGACCAACAACTGTGGAGAAAGGTAGCAATACAATACAGGATCAAGGAAAGAGGAAATTTCTGACATAGTAAAGGGAGAACAAAGCTGCAGAGTGAAAGTGGAGTCAATATTCATGCAGGCAGCTTTGAAAACAGAAGAAAAAGGAAGCAGAGGACACAGACATTAGAGCAGAGGAAGAGAGAGAATCAAAGCTTGTAGGTAGCAGAACTGAGACTGCATCATGTTGAAAAATAACCAAAGGAAGGAAGGGAGCTGAGGAGGAAATAAGAGGAAGAGAATCAGAAGTAGGAATAAGAAAAAAGGCAAGGTGCAATGAAAGAAAAAACAATGTCAATACAGGTTGATGAGCTGAAACAACTAGCAATTGAGGAAGAGAGTGAACAGATGCAAGATCCCTCACCAAAGCTAAGCACAAGAACCAAGTTTGACTAGAGATCGGTAAGAACATGGAGTATCTAAGGGGAGAGGCCACCATGGATGACTTGGGAGCTGAGTGCACCAAACATGCAAAGGTACATTGGTGGTCTAATTATGGTCAACACCATGCTGCACATGCTTCAAGATGAGTTGGCCATAGGTTCCAATATCATATATCTAGATGCTATGGAGGCAAGAGTCCTCTATAAAAATGACACCATCAAGCAATTTTGGGTCATCATCGCACAATACTAAGCTTGGAATCAGTACATGATCGAGTAGCATCAAGTGGAGGTTGTCGAGTTGGGATTTCACCAAACTCTAGATTCATAGTGTTTTGTCTTATCAGGATGTGTCTAGCCTATTTTGTCTCACATGGGTACATGTGCAAAATGTATATTATTTGTAAATATGTTGTAAGAGAAATTGTAAGTGTCACTAGAGGAATGTGAATAACCACTACGTAATGTAATGAGTGTTGTAAAGAAGCTAAAGAGTCATGAGGGTAGTCAAAGAGTCATAAAGGGGAATGTCAAGGGTCAACCCACCCTTTGTTATAAATAGAACCTCATAACTCATAAAAGAGGCTTTTGGGTGCCAAGATTTTGGCTAAGCATTGCATAGACAAGGCTTGGAGAGTATTGTGACAAGCCTTGGCTTCTCCACATCGTACAACGAGTATACTTCTTTGGAGGAGAAGGCAGTGTTCATTGTAATGTTCCACTATTGGGGCTAGTTGGTGTCAATGGTGTATGCACGGATACAAATTTCACTCAATAATAATATAACAGAGCCAACTCGTTTTCATGCATATGTTGTTATTGTAGTTGGACTATTCTGGTTTCTTTAGAAATGTATGTTATTTAACTTACACATTTGTGTATGAAATATTTTGTATGTAATTGTATGAATATTGTTGAAGACATGTTGTTGGATTACCTCATCACTTTGATTTGTGGACTATTCTACTTTACAGCTTGTGATGTCATTCTGCTCGTGTGTTCCTTTCAGGTTGTGTACTATTACAAGTTTCTAAGGGACACACTTCCTTTTCCCCTCCACATGTCAGAACCCCCATGCATCTCACTTGACTTGATGCAAGGTCACACACTTTCTTCTGACCAAATCTATCTTACTTACCTCTACATGGTATCACGATGATGGCGCTGCTTTACTACCCATTGTTGGGACTCCTACTCCATATGGTCTAAGATCTAGTTGAGACTTCTTACCGGGGAGATCCCCTTGAATGTTGGTAGGTCCAACACCATCAACAACTCCATTCTTGGATTGGAAGTGTCTGTCACTTGTTTACACTTGCTTAGTCTGGAACAAGTTCATGAGCACATTATTTTATGCAAGCTCAGACAAGAATAGTACGTTCCATCAAGACTGTGCCTATGTGATGTCCAATCCATGTTGATAGTCAATGTGCACTAACAACGACATTTTCTCAAATTATAGTTATGTTTGTACTTCTATTTTGATGAGTTTTTCTAAACTATCTTTCCCTTACACATTTGTTTTCATGAGTGTCACTTTCATGGTTTCAGTTGTCATTTTCACTTGCTTTCACCCTAACTAGTGTCATTTTTATGTTATGTTTTCTCTAACATGTGCTACTTTCAATGTTGTTCACATGTCACAAGAGTTGTTCGCACTTTAGCAATTGTCGCTTTTTTTCATGTTAGATATTGTACGATTTCAAGAAGTTATCTCTATGCGAATGAGTTATTCTAATCATGTAAACATCAGTCACACTCATTCCCAAAGTTTTAAGCATTGTCGCACAAGTGTCATCATGGTCGTTGTAAAGTGTATCTCAAGAATCACACTTGTTGTAAAGTTATCACACGGAGGGAAGTGCACTGTTCATGTGTCATGTATGATATATGTTGTTGTGTCATCAAGTATTCTATGTGTGTGATCACAGTCAAAGTCTTATCATTGTCCACATTAGTCTCGGTGATCCCACACTTAGAAATTTCTGAAAATTCTTCTTGACCAAGCAACCTATCTTCACCCAGCATCCATGAACTATGAATTTTGTAGTTTATATCCTCTAGTTGTGACATTACCCTTAAGAAATGTGCATCCTGACTTCTAGGACTACTATAATACATAGTTTTTGTGCTTAAGCTTCAACCTCAACCTCTAGAATTACGCAATTCCTTCTCCCAGCTTGGCCTCAACTACGCACTTCACAATCTCTAGCCTCAAGCTCATCCCTTGAGATCTTGATCCGCTCAATTGCGTAATGGCCCAACGTCCCTTATCTCCTAAAACTGTGCAATGTGTTTGATCAGTATCCACCCCCTTGGCATGTCTCACTGGATCCCAAATTGCGTAGTTTTCTCCCTCAATCCAACCTGAACTGTGCACAACACAGTCTCAAGGCTCAAGCGTCAGCCCTGAGATCTTGAACTGTGCAATTATGCAGTCATCTAGGCTCATCTCTCCTCTAGAATTGTGTAATAGGTTGACCCAGAGCCTATCCCCTCATCTTGTCATCCTGAGATCCTAGACTAAACAATTGTCTTCCTCAGCCCAGCTTGAATTGCGCATTGTGTAGTCCCAAGGCTCAAGCATCACCCCTGACTGCGTGGGTTGTGTAATTCTGCATTTACTGGGCCTCTTTCCCATCCTGTCACCTGGTTCTAGCTCAGTAAATGGATCAATGTGCGCCATCTTAGACTATGGGTTTATCATATTTATGTCGTCTTGTCATGAGTGAATTGTAGGTGTAGGAAGTCTATCATGATATGGCAAGATGATGAAGAAGGAGATGGAGAACAAGGACATGCTAAAAGACACATATGGAGATGAAGAGATAGGATGATCGATAGGCAAGATGATGAAGGTACACTGAATTCTAACAGAATATGAAGATCATGATCACATGCAAGACTCCTCATCTTTCAGTCATAAGGAGGAGGAAGAAGAAGAACATGTACTATCTATTTAAGAAGACACAAAGAAAGAGGTAGCAAGAAGGACAGCTTGGCACTATCACATCATCATGTAGTCCATATCATTAGTGTCATGCCATGTCCTGTCACAAGTCATCATATGCCACATGATTATTGTGGATTATATAATTACCTATTCGAAATTTATTGTAAAGTGGAAGTTCAAAGGATACACATGGAATATGAAGAGTCTTGTAAGTAAAAAATTCATAGGAAGTCAAATAGTCATGAGGATAGTCAGAGAGTCACAACGAGGATGAAGCTTCATCCCTTGGTTACATATACACCCTCATTGTATGACAAAAGGAATTTTTCACCTTGGCTCCTCCCACAAGGCATTAGAGATACAAACTAGTTCTTTTGGGGAGCAAGGAGTAGCTCCAATGCTCTGCTACTAAAGCTAGCTATGTGCATTGTATACATGTGTCTTGGAACTTTTACTGAATATCAAAATCCTTCAAGGCCAACATGTTCTTCATGCATGTATTATGAATTTTTATAAGACTATTATGCGATGTTTGTATTTCATGTTTGCTTCCACATGTGCTAAGGTAGTTGAACTATTTCATTTATTTTAGTACTTATATTATTGATAATGATCCGAATGGAAAATGGCATTAACCCATGGCACTCTTCCACCCATATTATTCATCGACCCATGGAATTTACCCATGGTATTGTAAATGGCATCCCCTCATGGTATTGTAAAATCCACCCATGGTATTCATTCACCCATGGAATTTACCCGTGGTATTGTAACGAAAAAAATACTATAAGTAACAAGTCACATTTTGTAAAAGGACAAATTGTCCGCCACAATGTAGCCTTTATAGTTATTATTGGTTTTTTATAAAAAGTTTCTTTATGGTTTTGTTTATTGGGCATTCTCCTCTTTTTCTTCTAGCAATTCAAGTTTTCGGATCTTGGGGGTCTCTCCCCCCAAGATCCATTTCAATCTTTTAGATCTTGAGGGCCTTCCCCCAAGATCCAGATCAGTGGTATCAGAGTAGGTTATGATTCCATGGGAATGAGGGTTTGATGCATATTTTGGTTTCAAATTTTGCAGCAATATTCAACAAATTTCAGGCATATGCTACATTCTCCATAGAGCATTTTCTTGGGCCAAGCAGGAAGAATTTTTTTTTTTTTTTTGCAAGAATGTTTTTGGGCGGCGACTTTGAAGATTATATATGAAATATTTGGTACAAAATTTACAAAAACAAATACCAAATCTGGATTCCTTGCGAAAAATTACCCAATTTCAAAAAAAAAATGGGTCTAATCTGAGTTCGGATGTGGGAGATATCGATGATTTAAAATCCGCTAGTTTTCAGAACTTTTGTGACGGCGGAACAGTTGTAGCATAAATCTGAGATTCTAGAGTGTCCAGATAAGGATTTCCATCACATGGGAAAATGCAAAATGGTTCTTCTGCTTCCAAAAATAGGTTATAATAAATATTCTGAGTTATATTGAATGAGTTATGCCCATTTTAATTCTGGAGCAGCATTGGAGTGGGTTCCCATTGGGGACGTGCGCTCCCACCCCACTTTAGTAGGCACCTACTTCACATTCATCAATTTCAACATAGCAGCATTTGGCTTGGGTTATTTGGAGATGTGCCCTCCCACCCCAAGCTATGTAGACACCTTCTACTTCATCAACAACCAACATCACAGTTATGGGTCAACCGCATAAAATCCTTATCATCGAAGTCCATTTGCTAGGTTGCACACTGTTAGCATCACAGTTGGTCACTAGCATTACAGGGTATCTCTATCCTCGGATCTTCGTTTGTCATGGTTATGGTTCATCCACAAACCCACACTTTATCGAAGTCCATTTTCTAGGCCGCACACTGTCAGAATCACAATTGGTCACAAGCATTACAGAGTATCTCTATCCTCGGATCTTTATTTATCATGGTTATGGGTTAACCACATAAAACCCTTACCTTCAATGGCTCTTCATTTTCAACAAAGGTTTCGCAGGAGGGAACTTTACGCAATGGGG
>APFE030903366.1:10496-23262 GCA_000404065.3 Pinus taeda | reverse complement strand
CATGGTTTTGGACGCGATGGTTTTCAGTCCATGGTTTTGGATGCGATGGTTTTTGGTCCATGGTATTGGATGCTTAGGCATGTATAAATATGTATTGTAACATTGAAAGAAACATAATGAAAAATCAAGCTGGTAGTCCCGGTTTTGGGATCCAGGGGAAAATCTCTGTGTATATGTGTTTTATGTGTTATGTTATCACATTGTTTATTTTCTGTGTTTTAGAATTCGTATGCAGGCAATTTTTGTACGAGGTTAAAACTTACATTTGGTATCAGAGTTGTTTTGGCTTCAAGGGGATGCCTTTGTTGTTGAGGGCTTTCGCTCGGGCCTGTGGTACACCTTATTCAGTGGGAGATCTATGAGATCGATTCTAGTGATGAAAGAAGATGACGAGTGTTGGCTTATAGGGGCCTAACCCATGTTCAGAAGTGACTTAGCCAAACAAATCCCACAGTACTGGTCCTTTCAGCAACAATCTATGGAGCGCAGACTGAAGTCTCACCCAAGGTAGTATGGGAGGGTGTTGGAACCAGGTTTTCGGACCATAAGGATGTCTTGATGAGGTTTGGAGAGCTCGTGATCCATACCTGCATGCTCGCGCTACTCCGCGTAGATGTTTGACCTTCGTGTAGCCCCTATATTGAGCGTGAAGAGCCGCTGTCTAGATCCCTTACCCTTAGTAGGTTATTATTTTACATTTAACCTAATTCGAGCGTATTTATCAATCATTCAATATTTATAACAGATGTGCGTAAACATAAAACCTACAAAAAGATGCATAAAACCATAACAGAAGAACAAACACTGAGATCTGTGAGCAGATGCACAATATTTCGGAAACACTTATCTTTTATTAATCTTCTGTTCTAGTACCATCCAATTCCACCCTCCGCACTCAGCTACAGGGGTCCGAAAACACAACTGTGGACTATACCAGGCCTCTATGCACACAGCTGTAGAGCCTACTCTTACTACTACCAACCATGACTCCGACTTACAGACTCAGAGTGAATATCACTTTTAGAAACCCATACACTTAAGATCCAACAAAATCTTACCAAAAATTGACTTCTACACTTAGAGCCTCACTCTATTTATACATTCCCATGGTTCGCAGACCATGGGCAGGCCAACTCATTTTCCATCATCTTACATTATTTCTGGGCATACAACCCTTTGACTTGACTCATTACAATTTTCACTCCGTGCACTTTGCAAAGCCTTTACAATACCATTACCCAAAATTGTGGGCTTTAAGCCCCAAAACCGTTACATGGGGGATCTTCCACCCAACAAGCTCCCAACACAATCATCATGACTCATCCCAAGTCACTCGGCTGGTGCGGTGATCTTCACGTGAAATTCATCCAACAATCTTTGCACTTTAGTTATGTTCGTAGCACATTCTTCCACCGTCTATTGTACTTGTTGTACGCGTATCTTCGATGTTTTGTTGTCAGTTGAAATTCCTTGCCTGAGTGCATATACGCCTTGCATGTGTGCCAACTTTCCCTTGATCTTGGCAATGACCGTGAATGCTTCCTCGAGCCAAGACTAGATGCATTCTTTAAGCACTGCTTCGTTTTGATGCGCGACATCCACCTGGGCCTCCCTCATCTTGGCCAACCGCTGAATAAGGGCGACTGTCTGCGCAGTCCCCTAAACATTGTCATATGCTTGTTGTAGCTGCCATGCCTCTCCCTCCAGCTGCTGTATGGTTGGATCTTCTTGCAATGAAGTGAGCGTGAGGAGGGACTGATCCAGTAATCCTGTGCAGTCCTGCACCGCCTACTCTATGACTCCTAACCCCGATTGAATGGCATGGTGGTGCTGCTCTCTGACTTTCGGGGGTGTAATGGGCTGCGCCTTCAGCCATAGTTCAACGATCTGCAAGTTCAACTCCAACTGAGCTTCCATGGCCTCCTCTTGGGCCCTACGGACTCCTGCCACCATCTGATGAATCTTTTCAACTACTGGGAGATCCGCTCGCACAACCAATTCTGGTACATTTCTACAAGCCTCTTCCATAGCATGTTCCAATCCTTGGTTGTGTGCAACCACGTGGTCGTGTTGTAGATCTGCTCTAGATGTCCCTTTTGCTCCATTAAGACCTAGAGGGCACGGGATTCCCTGGTGCAGAACTCAACAACTACCCCATCCTACAGCTAGTATAGGGTCTCTCTGGGCAGGGTGGCCAAATTCAACCCACATTCCTTCATCATGGCCCCATCATCCTTGATTGCTGCCAGAACTGCTCCTTCCGATAATCCAACGGTGTGGGCCATGTGGGCGTGCATCAGCTGAGTATCGTCGGATGGCCCCGCCACGTCGTGTGGTACACTCACTCCCGGGAGTCACGCTTGTAATGCCTACAACTGCTCTCTAAGCAGCCCAACACAGTCGTTTGCTCCATCATCAACTCCTCTAGAGCATCCTTAGTGACATTGTGAACTAGTCGGCTACTGTCACAAAGACCTCCCTCCAAGGTCTTCATTGTCTTTGTCTTTTTGCGTGCAGTTGGCTACTCCTGGATGCACGATCTCTTAAGTTGGGTCAATGTTGTTGTAATGTCCGTGCGTTCCTGTGTCTCCACTTCCCCCTATATGTATCGTTCTGTGGACATTTCCTGACCTTCCTCAGTCTCTTCAGTGGGCGTGGTTGTGGCTTTTGTCATCTGCACTGCTGCTGCCTTAGTCGCCTTCCGCTGCGCGGTCACTTCCTGTTCCTGGCGCGTTCTCTCTGCTAACTTCGTGATGTGCAACTTGGTTTCATTCTTCCTCTGCTATGTAGAAATCTTTTCTAGTTCAGCTAAGTCCATAGTGTGCCACTCTAGAGACCATGCCACTATTATCTCGAAGATTGCATCATCTGTTGCAATGAACAAAAGCTTTACCAATGTTCGGGCTAGATCTTTTCGCACCCGGATATACAAATTATGCATATCCACCTTGAACTCGGCCACGCTTTACAAACTGTTGTATACTGTCAAGGACAAACGCGGCCTGCGGTTGGTCCATGTTCTGATGCGTGCCTCCATGAACACCCAAAACACCTTGATCTTGCGAACCCTTGTCGCATCTTTCGTCACCCAGAGCGAGGTGTACCTTGCGGCTTCGGGTACGTTCTTCTCGACAGTGCGGAACTAGCTATCCTTTGGTAGCTCCCCTACAATCACAGGATGGATAAGAGCAACCACGTATAGTGGAAGGTCTTACTCTACTCCTAGGCCTCCCTACAATTTATTAAAAATTCGTCGCAGAGAAACTGCGCCCAGTCGAACTAGACCCCCTCTGCACACTACTCCGCCAATGCAATTACAGACGCTAGAACCTTGTTTTCATGGAATTTCCTCATGCGCTTGCCTACCAACAGCTGGGTGGTGACATGCACCCCTTGGTCCTTGATACTTGCTATTACATATCCTCGCTTCCGCTTCTCTAGCTTATATTTGGCCTTCATAGCTTCTACAAGGCCCCAATCACTGTGCTTTCCTGCTATGGCTGTAGGATTGTTTCCTTTGGTAGGCAGCCAAGAAATCAAGTGTATTAAATCAGTCATGATGAGAATCATCTCCTCCAGCCAGAGATACCCATCGTGTACTAGACATAGTAGCTATCGGATGACAAAAGTTGTGATGGGCACGTGGTGGTAGTGGGGTATCCATCTCAGATGGAGTAATCCAGCCTCCTCGACACCCTGTAACCACTTCTGCTACAGTAATTTCTCCTCGTCCAATTGTGGGAACGTCCCACTGTCTGTGAGGTCCCATTCTTCAAACTTTATATTTGGTACCGATCCTAGCAGTGGACCATCAAATCTTATTTCATCCAGGAGAAGCAGGGTCTAGAGCACATTCTTCATGGCCTCCAAGTCCTTTGGTATCTTGGTCATCCCTTTCCATGGGGGGATGTATGGGGGTAGCATTTTCATTGAAGGTACTTGGGAAACGTTTTCTGCCTCATCATCCTGTGCTTTAATTTGAGCGATCAGGGCCTGCAAATCTTCCTCTTCCTCCTCAGTTTCAATGGTGACAACTTTTTCCTTTTCTGCCATTGACAATTGACTGAATCGTGGGTTTCGCGATGATACCCAGACTGGCCCCATTGTCTGCTTATCCTTCTGGGGTCGTGGCGTGCATGGGGAATTTGGAACCTCCGGGCTAGCTACCGCCTCTTTAAGCTCCCCCTGGGTTACACGGGGCTCTTCCATGAATCTCACTCTAGTCCTTGTAGCTGTCATTATTGCTATACTAGATCCATTCAGTCGCGTACTCACAGGTGGAAGGGTAACTTGGTGCTCAATGCTCTGTACTGGCACAAATATTAAACCACCAAGCATTGTCTCAAAGCTATCCCCAAGGTTTTGATAGCTACGTTTGAATTTGAATTCGATCATTCCCTCCACTTCTGAGTTATTAATACCTTCTTGGTGGTAGATCGTCCCAAATCTAGCTCTTAATTCTTGACTTAATGGCCTGTCACCCGCTCCTTTCTGTCTTAAATCATCCCCCTTTTCATGAATAGTGACATCAACGGTCACCTCCCCGCCTACCCGCACAACAGCGCAACCCTTTATGCACGACCATTGTCCTTATGGCATACTGGATCGACGCGAAACCACCTTTCCACGCGGCTCTCCTGCAGACTTATTTATAGTCCTGTGCCTTCTTTCACTGCTTGGAGCACTGAGACTATGCTTCCTATGGATAGTCAGGAGGTCGCACCCCTGGTGCGAGGCTTAGATTTTCCTGCTAGCCCGGGCTGTGGGCACCCTTCAAATACCCTTGTGTTCGGTAGTGCGTCGCATTCTACTTTGTATGGTACATTCCCATGTTTAGTAAGGTGTGTTCGCAACCATGGTAGCAGTGATGCTACTCTTTATAATGCAGTAGTAGGGTCGGATAGACTTGGTCCCATCATGCTTAGTTTCTCGTGGCCTGCTTGTGCAACTCTAGTTTCTAGTTTGCTGATTTATTCACCCAATGTCGCGCTTATCTTCCTCAGCCGTGCCCACTCTTCATCGAGTTCATGGAGTTTCAAGCTCCCTCGTCGAATGGCTTCCTGTAACTTCCTAATTCTTTTACCTAGGTCCTTGCATCCTGTCCCAACTGTGGGAGCTGTGGTCTGGGGATTCTTATCCATCCTCTTGGTTTCATCTCTTCTTGGCAATGGTGGGGTCATTTCCGTGCTCCTCTCTTTGCTTATGGTACAATGGGCCCATCAAACTGCTGGTCTGCATAGGTCCCAATTGGTTCGTTTCATCTGGTGAACTCTATTCAGGGCTCTGCATAGTTTTTTGAGTGTTCTGTCGTGGACTACTTGTGGAGTGCATCACCTTCCCTGCTGCTGCATTAAGTTCTAATTTTTTATCCTTAATCTGAGAGGTATTTGCACAACACATGTCTGCACCCATCGACACAGGTGGTCGTGCATACTGCCTCATCCTGGTTGCCTAGCTCACATTCGTTGTTGGAGACTTCCAAGTTGAAATTTCATCTGTCTTCTCCATTCATGCTTATTTCCAATAGTCTTCTGAGGTGTATGCCGCCATCGTGCGGGTGTTGTGCGCAACACCCCTTCTAGCGCACCACACTACTATTGTTCCGATACTGAACTTTCATTTTGCTAGGGATTCCTCCATGTTTATTGCCCCATCATCTATTGGTAGTTCCCTTGCTTCGGTCATTATGCGTTGCTGTGATCTAACCATCATATTGCAATTCAGCGTTGTTACTTCGTGCAACTGGTTTTGCCAGCGCTCTATTTCTTGTTCTGAATCCGAAGTGCAGGAAATGTCGCACTCCCATGAGATTCTTCCATCCACTGTTGGGTTCACCTGATCCTGGTTTTGTGTCGTTATCTGGTAAATGCAGTCCAGTTCATCATCGTTGCCATTGTCATGCACAGGTTCAGTGTAGCGTGCTCCTTCGGCTGGATCTAGTGGAATTATTACGTGGAGAGACTTTTTCTCGAATATCATCTTCCGCCTCTTCAAGTTGATAACACCATTCATGTCCATGACTCAGTCTATTCCTAACAACATGGGGTAAGGTTTGTTGTCATCCACAATCTCTATTACCTTAAAGTTCGTCTGCATGCTCATGCCCTCAATGTCCACTGTTACCCCTTGTAACCTTCCTATGGGCAAGATCTCTTGTTGGTTCACCATCCGTAATTGAATAGGATACCATTGTAGTGTAGGCCTACCCATGCATTCCCATGTCTGTTTTGGTAAAACATTCGCATCTGAACCCAGGTCCAGGATTACTTGATCCATTTCATACTCGCCAATCTGTGCCATCAATCTCATTTCCCTCCTAGTGTGCAATGCTTGCTTTACCAATTTCAGGACTACACGCGGTTCACCTAACCCTACGCACCTACTGATCAACTCTTGTAGTCCTTTGACTGCCTTATTGTCATGCAACAACTTCATGCATGTTTCTAAAAAGGTAGTAAGCATAGAAGGATCAATTCCTAGCTCTAGTTGATCCTTACTACTTGAAGTAGAGGCCTTCGCGAAGCTCTTCCTAGCTTCCATAAATGTTTGCCCCGCGCGTTCCAAGTCAAACTCAGGTTTCTTCGTAGGAGCCTTGCAAACCCATGTATCATCCTCAGTTTGCTTTCCCTTATCTTCCCCTATGGTCATGCCACTTTTGAGTACCATGTTCACATTGGGGTCTTCTTCGCGTGGTTCAGACCTCATCATTTGGATATTCTGAGTCGGAGTAGGCTGTAGTACCCCTTTCTCGCGCATTTGTGCGATCAACATCAGACAATCTATTGCTTCATGATCAAACTGATAGCAATACAAGCAACATGTTCTAGTTGGATTCGTATAGTCACGAACGTAGTGCCCAGGTCCCCCACAATTAGAGCATATTAACTGTCTGCGCCCTCGTCCGGGTCCCATTCCTCCTTGTCCTCATCCACGTCATTTGGATCCACTATGCGCTATTGCTGCAGCTAGGTTCTGACCTCGTGCCTCAGTCTTCATCCTGTAGGTAGTTGTTCGATCCATCAACAACTCATAACTTTGACAATTTCACTCATCATGGCCTACTAATCTACAAAAATTACAAAACAACTGTTGCGGAGTCTGTGTATAGTTTTGGAACAAGTGACAATTGTCTGTTGTTTTCTTCCCTCCCACCTGACAGATCGCACACCAAAGCATGGGTGCTGCACTTGGCCCTGCCTGTGCTTACAGTCTCAACGGCATTGGTCCCCCTCCTGCCAAATAGTTCGCGAATACCAGACAATGATCCTTATCGTGGCTCTGTCCTTTACACTTTATGCACCACACTTTGTCGCATGCTTCTGGCCGGGGCACCCTATCCTGTTTCAAACTTTGCATCTTCAAGCTTAGGCTTTTTAGTTGCATGTGGATATATTGGACTCCCAACCCAGGATCCTGTATCGGGGTTTCATGCAATCTCATCGCAATTTCCAATGCCTCTGCTTCGGTGGAAAGCTTTTGTTGTGACAACGCCATCTTTAGGTGTGGTGTCAAAGACACCACAAACCAGTGCGATGCTATGCATCTGTTAGTGTCATATTAGCTTCACAGATCATAGACTTCAGCCTCTCATCTAGATCCCACGGGGTCTCACCTTGAAGCATTGCGATTTATTTAAACCTGACTATTGACTGTGTCTCTGATTTCGGTTAGCTAAATTCTTTTTTCAACGCATCCTGGATATCCACTATTCCTGCATTTGGGTGATCATTCGAGAGATTGATATGCCATGTCAGCGTGCGATCCCGTAGTGCACTCAACAATGTGGCCTTCTTAATGTTATCATCTGCAACCCTGTGCACTTCCCACACTTCTCTTACCATGAACCAGAACTGATTCGGGTCCTCATTCCCTACTCCTTTGAATATGGGTAGCTTGATTGTGTTCGCCATGCCGAACTACATGTTGGGTGGAGGTGGGGTGGTTGAAGATGGAGGTGAGGAAGGTGAAGTGGGTGATGGCTTAAGTGGAGGTGATAACTGTGGAATGCGCTACCTTATCAAAGTGACCACACTTCCCGAGGAAACCCAACTGTGCTCTTCCTCGCTTGCTTGCGGAGGTGAAATTAACGAACTGTTTCCTAACCCTTCGATCCCCTTGTAGATCTTCCTACTTCGCGTCGTTCCACTCATTAATGTATTCGCATAACCCTCTTCTCACATAAAAACATCTCAATCCAGCTATTCAAGGATTTGATGTACCTACCTTACGGTCCCTTGAGAAAACATTGTTCTGCTTCACTATAGCTCACAGTCGTGTCTATCGCAAACTCAGTGATAAACCCTCCTATTATCCGATCAAGCCAATGGTCCACAGCCCACGCAATCTTATCTTGTAATGCTTCTAGTCTACGTACTAACTCCTGAGTCCACACTATCGGTTGATCGAGCTTGTATCTTCCCTGGCTATCAGCTAACCTCATGATCCAATCATACAGCTCTGAAGAAAAGGTCGTGAAGAAGATCTTGTAGATTTCCGTATATACGTAGTGATCCAACCACCTCTTCTTGGATATCTACGGAGTTTTCTTTCCTATACTACGAACTCGTGAAGCTTCTGATCCAACCAATCTTTAATTTCCTTCTTCGTAGGGTTCTAGTGTTCCGACATCAGACATCCCTTAGGCAGATCTCGGTCCTAGAAATGGAACCATTTGTTAGCTTATAGGGGCCTGACCTAGGTTCAGAAGTGAGTTAGCCAAACAAATACTGCACTATCGGCCCTTTCGGCAACAATCTACGGAGCGCGGACTGAAGTCTCACCCGAGGTAGTATGCGAGGGTGCTGGAACCAAGTTTCTGCACCCTAGGGATGTCTTAATGAGGTCTGGAGAGGTCGTGATCTGGACTTGCATGCTCGCGCTGCTCTGGGCAAATGTTTGTCCTTCATGTAGCCCCTGTACCAAGCACAAAGAGGCACTGTCTAGATCCCTTACCCTTAGTAGGTTATTACTATAGATTTAACTAAATTCGGTTGTCTTTATCAATCATTCAATATTTAGAACAAATGCGTGTAAACATAAACCTTACAAAAAGATGCATAAAACCATAACAAAAGAACAAACACTCATATCTGTGAGTAGATGCACAATATTTCAAAACACTTATATTTTCTTAATCTTCTATTCCAGTACCATCCAATTCCACCCTGCGCACATAGCTACAGACTCTACCAGGCCTCTTTGCAAATAGCTATAGAGCCTACTCTTAATACTACCAACCACAACTCGGACTTACAGACTCAGAGCGAATATCACTTTCAGAAACCCATACACTTAAGATCCAACAAATCTTACCAAAAACCGACTTCTACACTTAGAGTCTCGCTCTATTTATACATTCCCATGGTCCATGGACCATGGGTAGGCCAACTCATTTTCCATTATCTTACACTATTTTTGGGTAGACAACCCTTTGACTTGACTCATTACAATTTGCGCTTCACGCACTTCGCAGAGTCTTTACAATACCATTACCCAAAATTTTGGGCTTTAAGCCCCAAAACCATTAAGCAGGGGATCCGCTGCCTAACAACGAGTAGTGGAAAGATAGAGATCGAGAAATTTAATGGTCAGAGTTTTGAGTTGTGGAAACTCAAGATGGAGGATTTGTTGGTGGATAAAGGTCAGTGGATTGTGGTAGATCTGGGTACTAAACCAACGGGAGTGTCTGATGAAGAATGGAAGAAGTTAGATCAGAAGGAAAAGAGCACAATGCGATTGTGTGTCTCAGATTCAGTATTGCTTAATGTATCAGGGGAAGCTACAGCTAAGGCTTTGTGGGACAAGTTAAGGACTTTGTAACAATCTAAGTCTCTGGTGAATAAACTGTTCTTGTGGAAAAAGCTGTATAACCTGAGGATGAAATATGGAGACTCAGTGACAGAACATCTGAACACATTTAATACTAGGGTAAGTCAGTTATTATCTGTTGATATTAAAATTTCAGATGAAGATAAGTGCATCAGTTTGTTGTGTTCTCTACCAGATTCATGGGATAGTCTGGTTATTGCAATAGGTAGTAATACAAATGCCTTGCAGTTTGATGAAAGAGTCTCATCCTTGCTAACGGAGGAGATGAGACGGAAAAATATGGAGAGCCAAAATGGTGATGCCTTGTCTATATGAGGACGGTCCTAGAACATAAACAAAAATAAGTCATCAAGTGGGAGATCTAAATCTAGAGGGAGATCTAAATCTCTATGAAAACTTGTAAAGGTGGTGTGATGGAAATGCAGAAAGGAAGGGCACTACAAAAGGAACTGTAAATCTAAAGCTCCTGATAAAGGAAAGGGATCTGATGATGCTCCTTCTGCAGAGGCGAAAACCATCTCAGATGAAAGTGGGGATGTGTACTTGGCTTCTTCAAATACACATGTAGATCATGAGACATGGTTGATTGACTCAGGTGAATCCTTTCACTTCACTCCCCATAGAGAGTGGTTCTGCGAGTATGAGAAACATGATGGTGGTGATGTCTTCTTGGGGAATGACAAGAAGGCTAGAATCATTGGTCATGGAAAAGTAACGTTGAAGTTGTTAGGTGAAAGGGTTAGAATGCTTCCAAGTGTTCTGCATATTCCTGCATTAGCCAGAAATCTGATTTCTGTAAGCAAGTTGGATGATGCAAGTGTAAAAATAGTGTTTGAGAAGGATACCTGCAAGATGGTTCCGGAGGCACTGGTATTGATACGGGGAGTTCGAATTGGAACTCTATACAAGCTGCAAGGTAGCATTGTTGTTGATGGGTGCAATAGCTCTATGGTTCCTGAAAGTGGAGAAAAAAAATCTAGTGGTCTCTGGAGAGAAGACCATGCTGTGGTATTAAAGGCTTGGACATATTGGAGAGAAGGGCCTTCGAATACTTCATGGTAAAGGTATGGTAGAAGGTATGAGTAAAATCTCTTTGGATTTTGATTTTTGTGAAAATTGTGTATATGGGAAGCAGAATCGGGTGAGTTTCCCCTCTGGTGGTAAGAGGGAGAAACAGATATTAGAGCTTGTGCACAGTGAAGTGTTTGGACCTGTGAAGGTTCCATAATGATCCGGATTTAAACAGGAACGCAATAGATTACAGAGATAACCATAAATACAGAGATGCGATAACCATAAATAAAGAGATGCAGCGGAAATAATACTTCATTTCATTAATGGAAAATACCGAAATATGCTTACAACCAGAATTGGAAATAAACCAGCTAGGACGATGGTAGCTTATCCCTGAGAAGAGATGTGCGGCTACATGCCTCAACTTCCTGTTACATGAGGCTCGAAGGCCTATTTATTATTGAGAAACAATGGAAACCCTTCACATTCCAAAACCGACCCTTAGAAGATGAAACGCCAAATTGTGGGCCCCGTTTTGGGTAAATTGGTACATCAATTTCCCGGGGTCGTAACTTTGGCACACGATCTCCGTTTGACGCGTATGATAGCTCGTTAGAAAGATCTATCCGAGAACTACCACTTTGGGAAGGGCAACATCGGTCCATGGACCATGGACCGGTGTTGCCCCCAGATTCCCCAAAAAACGTCGTTTAGGGCCTCAAAACAGCTCCGGAAGTTCAGGACCCGAAAAACTGCTAAAAATAGTAAGTCATGCTATAATTAAGGAAACTGAAATTGCTGAAAGAGACAATGATGGGGGTCCAGATGGACTTGGCAGGTGGCCACCAATATCCACCTGGATCATTCCTCCCCCCTTAGGAAGCAATGGTCCGCATTGCGTTGAGTTCCTCCATCTGCTGAACTTGTTCTGCACTGTCTGATGTGTCCAGTAATGGTGGGAAGCACGGTCGATGACGGTCCACATTGAACACTTGGTGCAGGTGAAGGAAGGGAGGAATGCTGTGCTCCAAATCATTGTTCCCCACAAGCTTGGAACTACTGTAAGGACCATGTTGGAGTGGTCTGAGCTTTTGATGGGTTCTGGTAAGGCGTTCTTTCCGTCGATGCAGCCAGACTTTGTTGCCCACCTGAAGCTTGTGTGGTACCCCTATGGGTGAGGAGAAGTTGTTCCTGTGTTCTGTCATGACCGTATCCTTCTCTGCTGCTGCTGCGTGGAGGAACCCTTTGCGGGGGTCATGGATGTAGCAACGATCTTCCCCTTACTTTGGGAGTGAAACATACAGATGAATTTCCTGGTCTGTGATATGAGCTTGCTGCCTTTCTTAGCAGTGATCAAAGATGTGGCGGTAGGTGGGGCTACCTCCGGTATCCTGTATGATGAATTATTCAAAGAAATAATGACAGCACGAGGCCTTGACTCATACACAGCATGTCGCCTCCACAAGTATGGCTAGCCTAATAATACATCACATACATCCAGAGGTGTAACATCACACAATACCTCATCTGTGAATGGTTTGATGCTGTAGGGAAGGCGGCACTGCTGGCGAACTTTGAGATCTCGTCCTTCATGAAGCCACCCGATACTGTACGGCTGTGGGTGTGGTGTAGTCGGTCGGCCCAACCGCTTCACGACCTCTGCTGAAATAAGGCTCTTTTGGCTGCCACTGTCGACAATGAATTGCAGCGGCGAACCCTTCACCCACATCTGTGAGTGGAAAAGACGTTCCCCCTCCTCTGGCTCTTCGGGCTCATTCTTCTGGATCTTGGCAGTGGCAACAGTGGCGCTGGGATCCGCATCAATGATCTGCTTCCCTTTGCCATTCCCCTTGTCAGGTTCTGGCTCAGGGTCGGAACATGTATCTAATTCGGAAGCCTTCAACTCGGCCACCAATGACTGCTT
>APFE030903352.1:31962-46771 GCA_000404065.3 Pinus taeda | reverse complement strand
GAACATTCGACTTGTTGATTGTCTCGTCCCAGTACATGCAATCAGGGTGCAGATCTGATGCTGATGGTGGACAGCAGTTAGATACATATGCAGGCTGAAACATTCACCTGGCGGCTCCAATTCGGTCCAGAGATTCCAGTGCTTGCTGATCCGTTCATGCCATGGAAAGGTATGTGGCAGACCCTACCCCGCGTGAAGCTCTAAACGGAGTTAGAGAGTGGTTAGTAGATATTGAACTTAATGAAGAATTTTTCAGTATTTTCCTTGAATGTTTGAAATCTCCGGAGTTTCATCTTGAAGGAAAAACTAGATTTGGTGAGTTAGTTATTGAAAGAGTTGAAAATGAGATTCAGTATCTCGATGAGCAGATTCAGTCATACAATTTCCAAGACCCTAAAAAGTTTTTGGAAATCCTTCCTCCATCGCAACAAGAAGTCATAGACTTGCCTATAGAGGTTTATATTGATAATATGCAGCTGGAAGTATGTCTTGCAGAGTTGGGGCAGCCAACAGAGTCCGGCTTCCGTGATCCTATTGCGGCATATATGGACATGTTTTTCAGGTTGATTGACAAATCAGGTTGTCTTTTCCGTGACCAGGGTCAGTATGAGCATGAAGGGCTGCCAGCAATTGCATCTGTGACTTCGTGGCAGCATTCTCAAGCGGCTTCATTGTCAGGTTTACTCGAATGGTTAATATGGCATTTTAGCATTACCTGATCTCTTGTTTATACAGCAGATTAGAGTAGCTTTGTAAATAAATAAGCTAGCCATAAGGGCAGCATCTTGTTTTAGTTGGCTTGAAGATTGTTAAGTTGTTTTTCAGTCATTTTAGTCTTGAGATCAGATCAGTTTGAGTTCAGTTTCAGTTGTGTTGATGATGACTCCATCGCCCAATAGTGGAGGCACTGTCTGCTCTCCCAAAGTTCTGCGGTTCTTGGCACCTCCAGGAAGCTGCAGCTGCCATCCCAAATGGAGCCGATGTTAGACTCTGTCTCACGTCAGAGATTGATTCTTCTTCAAAACCCTGTTTTGAAGAAGAAATCATAATGTATTGTTTTAAATTATGTAATTTATGCTCCAGCTCTTCAAAAGGCAGCAGCGACTTCAAAGCTCCTATCTGCACAAGCACAATTCAGAATATCATCAGCAATCAGAGGCAAAAGCTATTTGGAGGGCGCCATCTGCATTTTTGGAATAGGATACCCATTTTCATCTGGATTGAATGTTTCTTTTTTCAACAGTTTTTATGTTCAGTGACTAAATTCGATTACTTCACATTGCGCCATGGCTTCATCTCTGCACACTTAGCTCCAGGAAGCAGATTTAATTTTCACAAATATATTGAGAGATCCCTGGATGATGACTTCAAGACAGTTGTTGGAATTAGCCTTCCATTATGGGTTTTTGCTTTTATATACTTACTTCTCAACGTGCATGGTTGTCAGGCATACTTCTGGTTAAGTTTTTCTCCTTTGATTATAATTCTATTGGTTGGAACTAAACTGCAAGTAATTATAAGAAAGATGGCACTAGAAATCCAATCCAAACATGTTGTAGTTCAAGAAATTCCATTGGTGCGGCTCAGTGATGAATATTTTTGGTTCGGTCGCCCTCAATTGATTCTGTTTCTGATACATTTTACTCTGTTCCAGAATACTCTCGAAGTTGCCTTTTTCTGTTTCATATGGTTTCAATTTGGCTTGAAATCTCCTCTCTATGCACTTGTGATACAGATGGGTTCGAATATGAAGAAGGCCATATTTGATGAGCAGAAATCTAATGCAGTGAAGAGATGGCACCAGGTTGCCAAAAGTAACATGAAGCGGAACAAAAGATCGGGTACTGTCACTGGATTTGAAAGAGGAGAATCTTCAAATCAAGGATCCTCCCCAGCGCATTTGCTGCACAGGGACAAAACAGTGGGGTATCTAGATAGAAGACAACCTTATCACTCAGATATGAAATGTCAGACCTTGGAATGCTGGGACCAAAAATCGAAGGATTTTGTAGCTATCAAAATTGTTCGTGGCATCCAAAAATACCGAAAGGCAGGAATGATCGAAATTGAAGCGCTTCTTGAAGTTTCGAAGTTTGACAAAAATAGCACATGGGTGTTAAGGGATTTTCAGATGACTTCAAACGGTGGCCAAAGTCCAGTGCAATTAAGATAATTGATTTTGGAAGTATGACATTTGAACATCAAAATCACACCTCAGTTGTTGTTACACGGCATTATCGAGCTCCTGAAGTCATTCTGGGACTTGGATGGAATTACCCATGTGATATTTGGAGTATAGGGTGCATACTTGTGGAAATCTGCTCGGGAGATACTTTGTTTCAGACCCATGAAAACTTGGAACATCTTGCTATGATGGAAAGGGTTTTAGGAGCTTTACCACGGCCTGAATTGGCCTGGAACAAGATTGAATTGGCCTGAAGGAGCATTTTCTAGAGAGAGCGTCAGAACAGTGAGAAAATTGCCAAAGCTTAGGGATCCGTAAAGCAGCATGTAGACCATTCGGCGGATTTTTTTATAGAATTGTTGCAAGGCCTTCATCGGTTTGAGCCGTCTGAACGTTTGACAGCTTTGCAAACTTTGAGACATCCATTCTTCAGAGAAGGACCGAGATATGGGTACAATTCATGAGTGTATGCATTCGACAGTTATTTGGTTGGATCTCCATGAGGCAATGGGTTGTATTTGTGGCCGGAAGAGTCAAAAAAATGTCAATGTCCTCATCAACATATAGTATGCGCGAGCCATAGCCGCGGCATGGAAGATTGATTATCATAGAGCCCACCATTTCAGTTATAAATAAGAGCGGCTACCACAACATAGCTGATAGACTAATGATAAAGTTCGATGACAGTGTTGTGCTAAGGGAGTTGAAAGCAACAAACAAAATTCAAACTTGTTTACGAGGTGGAGGGAGATAATATCAGAATTCCGAATTCAACTATCAAGGAGATCAAAGAAGTTGCTGACGCCATAACATTAAGTAGAGGCGGTTTTCCAGAGTCCTGGTGGTTATCTTGCAGGGAACATAGATAATGTCAAGCGGTTGCACCTGCAAAATATATCAATCTTTGTCTCTTATCTCAGAAACGAATTTACGACTTTAGCCTTCGATTATCTCTCAGATCCAACATTGGAAATTAACTCCCTTGTCAACTTCGCCCAAGTAGATGGACTCCTCACAGATTTTCCAGCAACAGCATACCCCAGAACATTGAATCCAGGCGACCGCTATTCAAACGGTGCCAGAACAACAGAATAGGATTCGACTCCTATTTCCCCAGATTTTAATTAATGTTTCAACTGGATTTGCGCTCCATGTGTCAGTCATTAGAAGATTTTCGGGAAATGTTGTTCTATGTTTAGCATAGATGAAACGCCCATTTTTAATTTTTGTAATTGTAATTGCAACAGCGCAGAGGATTTCAAAAGAAACGCATTTGCCTATTTTGATCCGTAGCCCTGATTCTATGAGATCTTAGCACCAGATTTGCCTCGAAATTAGCCAAATCATCAACAGATTTCAGTGGACAGAGCGCTATTCTCTCTTAAGGAAGCGATGATTGTTTTTTTTAGTAATGATAAAAAGAGAGGCCGGGTCTTGGGGTCGAGGGTTTTTTGCCCCAGCTGTGTTTTGTTTCATATATTAAAAAGAAAACGTTCTTTCCAAATTTTGGTAGTTAGTTAAAACAGCGCCCCTGTTTTGGGCAGCAGTTTTATTTTTGTATTAAAAATGTCATTTGAGAGTGAGAAGAGAGATTTTTTCTGAGTGCTAAGTGCTGGGAGCTGCCGGAGCATAGCAAAGCTTTCTTTTACAGTTTGTGGCTGAGAATTTAATGGAATTTCACAGCTCTGTTTGCTGAGATTCATGTGGTATGTGAATTTAGCATAGGTTTTCCCTTTGTCTCATATGTAAACTGTTATGTGTCATTCCCCTCATTATCATATCTAATTGAGCAAATGAAGTGATTAGGTAGGAATTCATAGTATTATATGCTCCTCCTATAAATTTTCTCACATTCAATGTTTTCTTCTGTTTAAGGAGGATTCAGAGTTATTGTTTGCCCTCCTTAGCTCCTCACCAGTCTTTCCATCCCATTAAAATCCAGATTTAATGCTAAATTTCATGCCTACCTTGCCTCCGTTAATAATCTGTGTTGTTCATTATATTTTTCTGTTTCAAACTGTAATCTTGCCCATTCAGCCCAGAAAAGCCCCGTCATTTAATTAAAAACCCCAAGCAAACCTTCCTATATCAATTTACTAGCCTAAAATCCTTGTTCCTAATTGGTCAACTCATCCTATTGACAAAATCCATCGATTTTTGACCCAAGAGAGCCTTCTCATACCTCGTAGGGCTAGCTACGAGGTGAAATGGTTTGATGTAGCCTTGAGAGTTTGTCTATCTCAGCCTAGGTGAATTCCAAGCGCTAACACCTTGCACCACGCTTCCCATTTGATGCATAGGGATATTTTATGTAGTCTACTACCTTGCTAACGATATGATCTCTTTCCTGCAAGGCATACTATGCCATCTAAACCAAATTACAATAAACCAACGTACCTTAGAATAATTTGGGGAGTATAAATTTTCTGCAAGATCATCAAATAAATGTGATACATTTATAACATAATCATAACAACATATAAACATACATTGAATAAGTGTATCAACAGATAAACATCATTCTAGCAATGGTCCAATCAACAATGCAAGGCCATATCAACAATGCATGCTATGACCTCATACATGATGACAACCATTACTCCAATGGAAACATTGCTAGATGCAAATATCAACATGCATAAGAAATGTTCATATCCTAGCTTAGTCAAAGCAACTATTCTCACAACTTATTGCATCCTTTTTCTTATATTTTGCTTATGAGATGAGTTAGAGTTGGATATTTTGCTTTGTGGTCTCATGTACATGTAATGTAGGATTAAAGGATAAAAGCAAGGAATTTAAGCAAAGACCTTGGTCAAAACTTGAATGGGACAAGGGAGAGGAATTATAGGAGATAAATCTTCCTCATTACTACCCCTCCATTCAAATTTTCCTCCATCAGCTTAGAGTGCAACAAGCCAAAACATGAGGACTAGAATGCAGCCAAGCAAGTGGAAGTCAAAGCACTAGTTTATCTCTAGTTTGGGAGCCAAGCCTCCCTAATTTTAAGGAAGTTGTTGGAGACTTCAGTCGTATGAGTAGAGAGGCCTAGGACCTCAGTAGGATTCAATTTTTATTTGAACTTTTCATTGTAAAACTTCTTTATTTTCGAGCTACAAGAGTTGTGATAGTTTTTGATGTAATCGATTGTTTTGATAATAAGAATCAATTTTGTTTCAAGCCAGCACTGAGTTAACTCAGAGGGTTGAAGCTCTTGATTTAGGGCCCAACCATAGCAACTAAGGCTCCTCTTTGTTGTACATGTATGCTAGTGTAGATCCATGGTTTAATCATTCATTTTCTTAAATAGTTGCATTTTCATTACAGCAGTGTAGAGTAGATTGCTTGTATTTCATATTTCTAGTTATCACATGAGATTTGGAGTTTGTTGTCTTAATTTAGTACTTGGTTCAATTCATCATTATTGCCTTCAATCACTCTCCTTTTGTAATAGATCTCAATCATATTCTCATTTCCTTCAACACGAAACACTTAAGCGCGAGCCAATAAATCACGTCTTAAGCGGATTATACCCGTAAATCTCGTTACCATCTGATCCACAACAAACTTCAAAAAATCACTGTCTGATTCATTTCAACGCTTGGATTTATACGCTCCAGATCTCCACCATCGATATGTCTAGATTGATCCAACAGCTATCATGAATCCTTCCAACTACTTTATGCGCTCCAAATCTCCATTGTTGATCTATCGCACCCTCGACCCAATGACTGTCACATCACCCGATCGCCCACTGGCTTGGCCGATGTCTATCGTTGATCAACCCCACCTGATCCAACAACTATTGTACAATCTCGTGCAGATTCTTGCATGGTCAATATCCACCTGAGTGCACACGAGAAAAGTGGTTTTCTCGTGCTACGTGTCAACCAGTTAGGCTAATCACGCAAAATTTTGGAATTTCGCTGACAACCTTGAGGGTGCACGAGAAACTGCTTACTGCCTACAAAAACCCACTCCATCATTCTGCACCTTTTTTCCATGAGAAGATCTCTACCACTCATCCTCTGTTAATCCTGTCCATCCATCTATTCACTCAATCTCACACAAAAGGATCTCTACCAACCGTCTTCCGATTAGTCTTGTTCATTCATCTCTTGACTTAAACCTCCTGTGATAGGATCTCTATCATTCATCTTCTGATTAGTCTTGTTAATTCATCTCTTGACTTAAAAATCCCGTGATAATATATCTACCATTCATCTTCTCATTAGTCTGTTTGTTCATCTCTTGACTTATCCCTCCTGCAATAAGATCTCCGCCATTCATCTTCAAATTAGTCTTATTTTTCCATCTATTCATGTAATCTTCTGTGATAAGATCTCCACTACCCATCTCCCATTAATATTGTTCCCAATCAATCCAATGGTTCCTCTGGGCTTATGCTTTGTTACATCCTCCTTTCACTGATTTCGATCTTCACTTGCTCTTCTGCTTGACTCCTTGCATGCTTGATTTTGCCAAAACACCAAAAACGCGAAAAGAAACTTAGTTTAGTTTCTTCGCTTACACATTAGTTTGGTTTGATGCTCTTTACTTCTATAACTTATATAGAAGCATTAGGTTAGTGTTGATTTAGTAATTCTTCTTAGTTTAGTTGTTTAAATGGTTAATTAGGATATGGTGTGATTTACTATTACATGAATGTTTTCTTCATTACTGCAGTTGAGTAGCTCTCTTAAAATATATTTTCTCTTCTTCCATCAAAGAATAAGGCTTCTTCTGACTCTATAGAAGTCTGGCTTGGAACACCTGGGGTCTCTTGCCATATGAACAAGTGACAACAACCATGACCTTCACTTCTACTTGTGCATATAGCATTGTCACCTCCAAGTTTATATGAACCCCGAGTTGATAAGTAAAGTTGGCAGCCTAGGAGTTACAGAATCCTTGCTACAATACTGGTGCTCATCACTTTTTGGCACCGTTGCCAGGGAGGTGTTAGAGGAGAATTTGACTACTGCTCTCTTTTCTTCAATTGCTAGTCTGCTTTCTTTTCTTCTATTTCTAGTCTTCAGCTTTCTTCCATCAGTTTATTTCTACAAAAGTAATCTAGTAGCTTCCTTTCTTTTATTTTTCATTATCTGCATTCCTTTCCATTATGTCAGTAGTTTTCATTCAATCAACAATTTTGTTATGCTTTCTTTTCCATTTTGCAGGTAGAATTTCAATTCAACAAGTAGTTTCTTTCTGTCAGTAGTTTTCATTCAATCAACAATTTCATTTCTGCAAAGTACTTTCTTGCTAAAAATATTCCAAAAACCAACCCAAAAACATTTCCTTTCATGCCTCGTAGGAGTAGGGACAATTTAGGAAAATTCTTACCAAGTACCCCCACTGCATCCTGTTGTGGCCACAACCACCACCCTATTAAAACTTGCCTTCATAGAAATTTTGAATGGCCCCCTATAAGTTGATCCTACACTCCTCCAAATGATCTGCCCTGTCCCAAGGATTTTAGCTCTTTGCCAAGCCAAATATTTAATTTCTAAATGGTTAAGGCCCCCTTTCATAAATCTCTATTGCATAGTTCATTCTTGACCCAGCTTATCCCTTCATTCATTCCCTTCATCAAACCTTTCAATCTTCATATGCATTCATGGTATTTTTATGCCTGCATGCATAATCACCCCTACCCTCACTACAGTCATTTGTGCACTTAATACACAAAACCTTATATCACCCCTTTATTTTCATTATAACCCTTTATAACAAAAATCCTTCTCAAAGCATGCATAAGTCCCTTTTGGGGGGCCTATCACAACTAACATAATGCATTCATAGTTGCTGGACCCGACGACATTGTTAACCACATTTTATACCTCATTGGGTTCAGAAGCCCGTCACATATCACAATCGGTCAGGGTATGAGGACTTTACATAAAGCACTCTGCTATCCTTTGGAATCGAAGGAGTTATTAACCGGAATTTATGTGCTATCAGGTCCGGTTCCCATTCGCTCATCGCATATCGGTAGAGCACGGGGCATACCATTAGTGGGGAGGCGAAAGCCAGACCTGCTGATGATTATAAAACCAGGCATATTTATTTTCAAGTCTGCCCCAAAAACCATACACAGGTCTTTCCATATATCCATGTGTTTGTGATGAAACATTAAAGTCGGATTTTTCCGAAGGGAATGTCAACATTGCGGACCCAAAGGAATTTATGAACATTAACATATATACGTTTTCAGGTCCACCTCCCAATCACATATCGCATATCAGTGAATCCTTAGGCCTTATAGATATTACACGTAGCGATATAGCGGGCCCACCGATCCTATTAAGCACATCATATAATATATCTGGTCCGAAGTTAATCGCTTATCGCTATCGGGAGGCATAGGGCTTATATATATGGCATGCTACCATCTACCAGACCCGATGGTTTTATCAACCAAGATATATATATATATATATATATATATATATTATATATATATATATATATATAATATATATATATTATATATATATATATATATATATTGGGTCCGGAGAATTTCACATATCGCAATCAGCCCGGTCCAAAGTTTTGTATAAGGTGCGCCATTGTTTACCGAACCCACTAATAGTTGTAGGCTCTAGTGTATAATTTTGAAGTCCAACTGTATGGCCAACTTTGGGGATTTTACGTGTATTCATGTGTATTCAATAAAATGTTGTGGTCACGATTTTTAATGGAAAATTCCATATAGCAGACCTAATAGGATACAGGTTCTCTCCTATAGTGTTTCAAGTTTGGATTTTGATTCGGTTGTGTGTTTTATGATAAATTTTAGTGTAAACTGAGCTTTCGCCTACAGGACTAAATCAATGTATGGATTAAATACGAGGGGGGCGATTCTTTCACGATTTTCCTTTTGATGTTATAAATGCTTCATGAAGGCAAAGATTTGTTGTTTTAGGCATTTTAGCATTTGTTCATAATCATAAGGCTAATATGAATTATCTTTGTAGGTGAGCTCTAGCAGATCCAGTAGTAGTAGAGGTGCTATATGTCTAAATGACACCTCTACAACCCCTATTGGGTATTACAAAGACAAAGCATGCAGAAAGGGAGATGGACCATCATTGTGCATGTTGAAGGCTCGCTCCATGGCAAGGAAAGCACAGTGCTGATCCCTCAAGATGTCACTCCTTCCAGAAACACCTCAAAGCATGCCAGGTGTGAGGTGAGGGACACGGTGTTTCAATTTTCCCTCAAGAAGTGGCAGGGAATAATAACCATTCCACACAGGTGCAGTGAAGCGATACACAGCAACGCTCAGTTCCTTTGACACCTATCGATTTCCTGAGAAGCAAAATGCTCCAGCAAAGTGACTTCGACATGGCAGTAGCCTCACCACTCCTATCCCTATGTACACGATTTTCATTCTGAAAAATAGTGGGGGAGATGAAGAGGTGGGGGAGATAGAGAGCAAGGGGAAAGGCATAAAAATCACCTCCAAAGAAAGGAGGGGGGATTTTGATTTTCAAGAAGAACAATGTCGCTTTATTGTGAACGAGGAGGATTTTTTTTTTAGGGAAGAAGGAGTATTTAGTTTCAGACTCATTGTATTGTTTTGGATCAGAGTGTTGTTATTGTCATGACTGTAAATATGATTTATATTTATGCATATTGATGACTTACCATTCACTATTAGTCTTGTTAAATTGAATATGATTCAGTTTCATGGTTAACTTGTGAATGGTCTCTAATTTGAAACTAAATTAAACATTAGTTGCAGTTTTAATTCCATAGAAGAATGTAGATTCATATATGAGTGATTAGAATGCAATTTAGATTTAATATAGTCTTTCCCATCTATTAATTCAGTGATTGATTCATTTGGACTTGAATCTATGCATGATGTTTAACCTTCTTTATCACTCTCCTGCTGAACATATCTGTGATGTTTAAACCTCTGTATCATGCTCTTCTAGGATAGGTTAGAGTAGTTAGAAGTAGTATAGATAGGATTTAATACATAGAGGTTAGATTTTTCATTTTGTTGATTTAATTGAAGTCTTCCTCCTAGAAGTAATATTTCGACATGTTCAAGCGGTTTACGAGGTCCCTTAAAACCCATCAGAGCTAGCCAACCCAAACGAAATCAAGTCTAATTGGGGCTTGCGATTGGGTTAGTTCCCTTTGTTGGCATCGTGCACATTTTCCTTGTCAACACATCCAACAACCAACCTTCTCTCTTCTTCGATGGCTGTGAACTGGAGGAGCCTTTAGGTGAGCAACCTACCATATTTGAAGAACCTATACGGGAAGAAGAAGAAGAAGAGGAACCAATTCCTACTGAACCAATGGCTAAAAACTGAAATGACAGGGGGAATAGAGAGAGAGAGAGAGTCGAGGGTTCCTTCCCCATCAGGGAAACCAATGGGGACACCAAGATGAAAAATAGAAGCCCCTCTGCCCTACCTCATTTCCATGGCTTGACAACAGACAACCTTGACACTTTCCTATTTGAGTTTTTTGTTATATGTCGAACCTATGACTATATAGATGATGAGAAAAATTTAAAATTATTTCTATCTACCCTCAAGGATACAACATTGCGCTCGTTCATGGGTTTAACTAGAGATAGCATCACAACTTGGGCTTAGATGTAGCGGGCTTTTAACAACAAATATAGGGACTACTATAGGTCAAAGGATTAAAGAAGAGATTTTCAAGATGACCATGGGCCAAGATGAATCCTTAGAATACTATGAAGAAAGATTCCAGCTTAGTTACAAAAGGGCTAGGTGCACACTTGATCCTGAGTCACTAAAGTTGGTCCTGCTTAGAGGATTAAGGGAAGATCTTCTGGATACCTTACACTTGTTAGCAAGAGGGGATATCTACCAATTACCCTGTAAGGATATCAAGACTATATTTAGAAACCATTCTAGGGTAGCCAGGAAAAAGGGTGGGAGTAGTCAACCTATGGCATCATCTTCCAACTCATCCATCAAGGGTGAAATTGGAAATATGCTAGAAGATTTCAAACGTGAGATGCGGCAAACCCTTGCCTTGCAATTGGACACCATGAACATCAAAAGGAAGCAAGAGGATGCAGAGAGGGCCTTGGCCATCTTTTGTCCTAGATGCACCAAGAGGCATCCTAGGAACGAATATCCATTGAACTATATTTAGATTTTCTCGATCTATGAAGAAAACCACTCCACAGAAAAGCTCCCTTCTTCACTTGGACTCAAACATGTATATCAAGGAGCTAAAGGGGTCACTGAGCAGCTTTGTTACATCAACCAAAGGGGACCTCCTAGGCCTAGACCATACTAGTAGGATATGCAAGGGTCATCCCATGCATATTACAACCCCAACAAAGCCACATCTATACCTTCTTGGGGACCCCCTGCTCATCCTTCCTAGTCTACACCCCCTCATTAGTCCTATTCATTTCAGTATCATTCCCAACTAGCCAACCAATCATTTCAAACTTATGTTTAGCCACAACCTCAGTGGAATACCCCACACCAAGGGTGGAGGCCCCAATATAACAATGCTCCACCTATATTGCCTCCACCACCTACCCAACCACAACTCCTACTCTTTGCTCCACCAAAGCAACCTGAGATGCCTACCCAACCAAATCTAAAGCCAAAAAATAGGCAGGCTCAACAAGTATACAATGGAGAGACATCATACCCAACATATGCTATAGAAATATAGAAGATCAACCTAAGATCTAGGATAATTCTCCCAGATAACCAACCTCCCTCTCCACATAGGGAGGTTAAGGAAGAAAGAGAGGAAAGAAACCTTAAATTAAATCCACTTTCCTGAGTGTTTGGGCTAACCACTCCAGCCTACCCTAGAAGAACTTGAACTTTTGAGAGAATTGAAAAATCTATGTGTAAAGACCCCCCTTCTCCAAGCAATAAAAGATGTTCCCATTTACAATAATTTGATTAAGGAAAAGTGCTTCAAGCATGAAGGAAGAAGAAAAATGGATGCCCCTATAATTAATGTCATTGGGCAGCTATCTGACTTAATGTTGGGGGAGGTAATATGTCCAAAATATTTAGACTCTGGAAGCCCTATAATAGATGTGCACATTAATGGCACCATTGTCCCACACACTCTAATTTATTTGGGGGTTGCCATTAATGTGATGACCAAGGACACCATGCTCAAGCTCAACCTCCAAGGGTCATTGAGGAAGACCACAACAGTGTTGTAACTTGCAGACCATTCTACAGTCACCCCTAATGGAATTCTAGAGAATGTGATGGTTTCCATTGACTCCTAGGAGTACCTTGCATATTTCCTAGTTCTCTAGCCTAAGCCTAAGCTTACTAGTTACCCTCTCATCCTTGGGAGGCCATGTTTGGCCACAATTGATGCTTACATTAGCTGCAGAGCTGAGAATATGACCATCAAGAATGGGCATATGTCCAAACAGTTAGTCATATACCCTCCTGCTCAATCTTCTCTAGAACATGATTTACCTTTATGGTTGGAGGAGGATGAAGAAGATGAGGCTTATTCAACCCAAATTTATGTTTTGGAAGCAACCACAAGAGGAGGACAACAAGATGTGGATGACTTAATTCAACACTTGCTCCAAAGTCCAACTCCTAGTTCGTTACCATTAGAAGAAGAAGTGAGAGAAACCCAAAACAATCATCCAAATGACTTATGCCTGGCCAATTCCAACCCACTCCATGTCAAAACCATATAATTTGGCCCAAAGAATACTTTGAAAATTAATCCATCTCCTTCTCCTCTTGAAGAGGAAAAGCTATGCAACATGTTGAGATAAAACCTAGAATCCTTCACTTGGAGTTGCAAGGAATGAAGGGATTACACCCCTTAGTGTTTACTCACCACATATACATCAAATAAGGTTGCAAGCCAGATGAGAAAACACAAAGGAGGATGAATCCAACTCTTAAATATATAGTCAAAGAAGAATTGCAAAAACTGCTAGATGCAGGATTCATTTACCCTATCTCTGACAGTGAGTGGGCCTCTCCTTTAGTGTTAGTTCCCAAGAAAAATGGTAAGCGGAGGATTTGTGTTGATTACAGAGAGTTGAATAAAGGCATAAAGAAGGATCATTTTCCCCTACCCTGTTGACAATAATACTGAGAGGGGGGGTGAATCAGTATTATCTAGTTCTTTTACCAAATCTTCCTTATTACTTTGACTTATTTTTGTATACCAATACCATAAATAATGAGCATGAACAAGAAAATCAGACAGTCACATCAAAGAACACCAGATATAAGGTGGAAACCCAATGTGGGTGAAAACCACCTGCTGCAATATGTCTCTATCTTCTTTCAAATTAGAAACTCCTTTTACAATGGTCTTGTACTGGTGCAGTCCTTTACCAGTACGCAGGCTGCAACCTGCAGAGAGCTACAACTCTCTCTCGTTTTCCAGTCTCTCCTGGAAGGGAGCTACAACCCCCTACTTCTTTTCAAGGACCACTTTTCATAAATTTTCAAACTGGATCCATATACATCAAATGATCATCAAGTTCATGTAAATTATACAGACAGCTGTAATAACCAGATCAACAATAACAGAACAGAACCCAGAACACCTTTCCAACAGAAAATTCAACCAACAGAAGATCTTAACACAGATACGCGGTTTTTCTTTTACTGGCCTGCGTTGCTATGCACTGCACCCTATGCCTCTCTGCGTATACCCGCAGAGTTCCTTCTACTGTACTGCGTGTCCATGCAATGCTCCTTTCACTGATCTGCGTACAGTACGCACTCAAATGTACTATCGTGCCGCGTACTGCAAGGTAGGCACGCACCCAGAAGAACTAATGCGCCGCGTACTGTTACCGCAGGTACGCACCCAAAAACACTGTTGCGCCGCGTACTTAAGCAGCAAGCACGCACCTGAAACACTGACACACTGCGTACCCACGCAATTCACCTTTGTCGCCTCTGCGTACCCACGCGCTGCACCTTCGCCTCTTCTGCGTACCCACGCACTGACCCTTTGTTGACTCTGCGTACCCACGCACTGCCACTGTTCATCACCTGCGCACCTCTGATTAGGGCCAACTTCTCTTCTATAGATCAAGATTTTTAAACCGAGAACCCAATAGATCAAATCTTAAGATATTCAATACTCAAAAGATACCCAAGCCAAATGATCTCCTTAACTTTATATAGGCATGCCCTTCCTCAAATCAAGGATCATGGGGCTCAATAATAATAATAAAATAAACAATACCACGGGCCAAAACCATGATAACACAATACCGTCGGCTAAATACCATGAGAAACCCCACGTGTGGGCACTTTACTACCTTGAAGTGTGTGCACTGGGTACGCACCCCATGAATGGGTAACCCGCGTATTTGGACGTGGTTCCTGCACGGTATACCTGCGGGTACGCACCTCCTGAACTGTTCTCCTGCGTACTTCTTTATTTTCATCAAAATGAGAGCCATGCCATGGGTGTTTGCCATCAAGTACAACATCTGAAATCATACCAGAACCATAATGCCAACAATCTCCCCCTTTGGACTTGATGGCAACCTCAAAAATCTTCAGCTTCATTCTCCCCCTTTGACATCAAGGGCAAAGGGTTATGCTCCCCCTAAGAGCATGCTCCCCCTGAATATGAACC
>APFE030903352.1:2313-27155 GCA_000404065.3 Pinus taeda | reverse complement strand
TTCAACCACAATAGCCTCTTTTATTTCTTCACCCAAATTTTTCATACAATTAACAACTTCATCTACCCGAAGGAAATAGTTAGCCACACTTTCATCATTATGCATCTTGAGAGTTTGGAGTTTGGTGCGCTTTACCTGTTCATCTCCTTCATAGCTTGTGACAATTTTGTCCAATATTTCTTTTGCGGATTTATAGTGCATTACCTTCATGAATTCCGATTGGGATATACATCCTAATAGGGTACTGACTGCTTTTGCATTTGTTTCATACTTCTTTTTCTCGTCTACATCTGTAGGAGTAGTTGAAGGAAAAGCATAGCCTGTTTCTACAATGTTCCAAACTTCTGTACCAAGAGATTGAAGATAGGCAGTAACTCTTACCTTCCAATAATTGAAGTTTGTCCCATCAAAAACCGGTGGCCTGATAGATGCTTCCCTCTCGTAGTTGCTCATGATGAACGATCTTCCTTCAAGTGATCAAGCTTCTCTAAAGGACCTGCTCTGATACCAATTGTTGACAATAATACTGAGAGGGGGGGTGAATCAGTATTATCTAATTCTTTTTACTAAATATTTCTTATTTATACTTTGAATTATTTTTGCATACCAATACCAAAAATAATGAGCATGAACAAGAAAAGCAGACAGTCACATCAAAGAACACTAGATATAAGGTGGAAACCCAATGTGGGTGAAAACCACCTGCTGCAATATGTCTCTATCTTCTTTCAAATTAGAAACTCCTTTTACAATGGTCTTGTACTGGTGCAGTCCTTTACCAGTACGCAGGCTGCAACCTGCAGAGAACTACAACTCTTTCTCGTTTTCCAGTCTCTCCTGGAAGGGAGCTACAACCCCCTACTTCTTTTCAAGGACCACTTTTCATAAATTTTCAAACTGGATCCATATACATCAAATGATTATCAAGTACATGTAATTTATACAATCAGATGTAATAACCAGATCAATAATAACAGAACAGAACCCAGAACACCTTATCAACAGAAAAATTCAACCAACAGAAGGTCTTAACACAGATACGCAGGTTTTCCTTTTACTGGCCTGCGTTGCTACGCGCTGCACCCTCTGCCTCTCTGCGTATACCCGCAGAGTTCCTTCTGCTATACTGCGTGTCCATGCAATGCTCCTTTCACTGATCTGCGTACAGTACGCACTCAAATGTACTATCGCGCCGCATACTGCAAGGTAGGCACGCACCCAGAAGAACTAATGCGCCACGTACTGTCACCGCAGGTACGCACCCAAAAACACTGTCGCGCCGCATACTTAAGCAGCAAGCACGCACCTGAAGCACTGACGTGCTACGTACCCACGCACTTCACCTTTGTTGCCTCTGCGTACCCACGCGCTGCACCTTCGCCTCTTCTGTGTACCCACGCACTGACCCTTTGTTGACTCTGTGTACCCACGCACTGCCACTGTTCATCACCTGCGCACCTCTGATTAGGGCCAAAATACAGTCAGATACTCAGATCTGATCTTGCGCTCGAGAAATCACCCTTCACAGATTCGCTTTCAACTTCTCTTCTATAGATCAAGCTTTTTAAACCGAGAACCCAATAGATCAGATCTTAAGATATTCAATACTCAAAAGATGCTCAAGCCAAATGATCTTCTTAGCTTTATATAGGCATGCTCTTCCTCAAATCAAGGATCATGGGGCTCAATAATAATAATAAAATAAACAATACCACGGGCCAAAACCATGATGACACAATACCGTTGGCTAAATACCATGAGAAACCCCACGTGTGGGCGCTTTACTACCTTGAAGTGTGTGCACTGGGGTACGCACCCCATGAATGGGTAACCTACGTATTTGGACGTGGTTCCTGCACGGTATACCTGCGGGTACGCACCTCCTGAACTGTTCTCCTGCGTGCTTCTTTATTTTCATCAAAATGAGAGCCATGCCATGGGTGTTGCCATCAAGTACAACATATGAAACATATAATCATACCAGAACCATAATGCCAACATGATTTACCTTTATGGTTGGAGGAGGATGAAGAAGATGAGGCTTATTCAACCCAAATTTATGTTTTGGAAGCAACCACAAGAGGAGGACAACAAGATGTGGATGACTTAATTCAACACTTGCTCCAAAGTCCAACTCCTAGTTCGTTACCATTAGAAGAAGAAGTGAGAGAAACCCAAAACAATCATCCAAATGACTTATGCCTGGCCAATTCCAACCCACTCCATGTCAAAACCATATAATTTGGCCCAAATAATACTTTGAAAATTAATCCATCTCCTTCTCCTCTTGAAGAGGAAAAGCTATGCAACATGTTGAGAGAAAACCTAGAATCCTTCACTTGGAGTTGCAAGGAATGAAGGGATTACACCCCTTAGTGTTTACTCACCACATATACATCAAATAAGGTTGCAAGCCAGTTGAGAAAACACAAAGGAGGATGAATCCAACTCTTAAATATATAGTCAAAGAAGAATTGCAAAAACTGCTAGATGCAGGATTCATTTACCCTATCTCTGACAGTGAGTGGGCCTCTCCTTTAGTGTTAGTTCCCAAGAAAAATGGTAAGCGGAGGATTTGTGTTGATTACAGAGAGTTGAATAAAGGCACAAAGAAGGATCATTTTCCCCTACCCTTCATTAACCAAGTGCTAGATGGCCTGGCAAGGAAGAATTTTTTCTCTTTCCTAGATGGATTCAGTGGGTACAACCAAATCCAAATCTGCCTAGAAGACCAGGATAAGACCACATTCACCTATCCTTAGGGTAATTTTTCCTATAGGGTCCTTCCTTTTGGCCTATGAAATGATCCTGCCACTTTCCAGAGAGCATTCTTGAGTATTTTTGCTGAATTAGTACATGATGAAGTGGAAATCTATATGGATGATTTTACACCTTATGGATGTGATTTTCAAGAAGCCCTAACTATCCTAAGCAAAGTATTGCACAAATGCATTGAAATGAACCTGTCTCTTGGTCCAAAAAAATGTGAATTCTTAATGACTGAAGGGACCATGCTAGGTCATTCATATCCCAGCAAGGACTACAGGTGGACCCAAACAAAATAGCAATCATCCAAAGGGTCCCACCTCCTCAAAAGCAGAGGGATGTCAGGAGTTTCTTGGGGTTAGCTAGATACTACCGAAGGTTCATAAAGGACTTCAACAAGTTGTGAATCTCCTTTATTTGGGTTGTTGGCCAAAGATTTTGAGTTTATATGGTCAAAAAGTTGTCAAGAGTCCTTAGACATCTTAAAGGGTAAGTTAACCACTGCACGATTCTTTGAGGCCCAAACTAGGCCCTCCCTTTTCATATTCATGTTGATGCCTCACACAAAGCCATTGGAGCAACCTTAGGTCAGGTAGAGGAGAAATTTCCCTATGCCATCTATTTTATCAGTCATAAATTGTCAAAGGCTGAGCTAAATTATACTGTGACTGAAAATGAACTCCTGGTTGTTGTGCATTCATTAAACAAATATAGGCATTACGTTGCATACTATCAAACATTTGTGCATACTGACCATGCTGCATTCAAATATTTAATGAACAAACCAGACATGAATGTTAGAATTATAAGATGGTTGCTTTTATTACAATAGTTTGATCTATTTTTGATAAGCCTGGTAAGGAGAACTTTGTTGCATATTTTCTATCTAGGATAAATATGCCTGCAAGTGAAGAAGGAATGGTGGATGACTAGTTACCAGATGAGCATTTGTTTTCTATTTCAGTTCTCTCCCCATGGTTTGTTGATATAGAAAAATATTTGGTATTAGCCAGTTCCCACCAAAATTGACCTCCAAAGAAAAGAGCAAGATAGTCAGGAAAAGTGCCCCCTTCACCTATATGGGGGAAAATCTTTTCAAACTTGGCCCAGATCAAATCTTGAGAAGGTGTGTAAGAGAAGAGGACGTTTTTGACATCCTTCTGACCTATCATGATGGGTCTTGTGGAGATCACTTTTCACCAAATATGACAACATTCAAAGTGTTACAGGCAGGCTATTACTAGCCCACTCTCCATCAAGATGTGAAGAAGTAAATTAGTTAGTGTGATCAGTGCCAGAGGATGGGAAAGCCTACTCCAAGAGATGAAATTCCTGTACAAGCTCAAGTGACTTTCAAGCCATTTGACAAGTGGGGCATGGAATTCATTAGACCTCTCAACCCTCCTTTAAAGAAAAAGCAATACAGTATTGTGTGCACTGATTATTTGACTAAGTGGGCTGAAACCAAAGCAATTAAGGCAGTAATAGAAGAGAAGGTGGATGAGTTCCTAAGGGATATTGTATTCTACAAATTTGGGTACCCTAGAGAGCTAGTCACAGACCAAGGTAGCCAGTGTACCTCCAACATGATTGAAGAACTACTCAGCCATCACAAAATCAAGAATAGGACCTCCACTCCTTGTCATCCACAAGCTAATGGGAAAGTCGAGGTGACCAACAGGGAACTAGAGAGAATATTAACCAAGGTAGTAAGCAGCAGTAGGAAGGATTGGGTAGAGAGACTAGTTGGGACTACCTAGGCCTATAATACAACATGGAAGACCACCACTGGATTTACACCCTATGAGCTAGTCTATGGGAGAAAGGCTTTGTTTTTCATTGAGTTTCAATATAAAACATTGAGTATGGCACCCCAACTAGATTTAGATCTTAGTCATGCACAAAAACAAATATTGTTCCATATGAATTCCTTGGATGAATTCAGAATGTAGGTCCTCCTACAGAGAGAGATAATTCAACTTCAGAGAAATACCTAGCATGATAGACATATTAAGGAGAAGAAATTTCAAGAGGGTAATTAGGCATTGTTATATGATTTGAGGTATAAAGACTTCAAGGGCAAGCTAAGAGCAAGATGGCTCAGACCTTATGTGGTGGAAATATGCCATGATAATGGTTCAGTGCAAATCATAACTATAGATGAAGAAGCCATTACATTTCTTGTTAATGGACACTAATTGAAAATGTAAAAGATTCCTTTATCAAAACAAGAGTTCATTGACAATATCAATAAGATAGTGATGATGGTGGAGCAAGTTCCGGCTCCTCCCTCATTAGGTCACTGAAAAAAGGAAAAAAAAAAAGATTCAGGTGAAAACCTCCATGAGGTCTCTGAGTCCCATCTTTGGGTTGAAAACCTCATGAGGCAGCCCAATGATGAAAAAAAAATGAGAAAAAGAAGAAGAAGATCCCTAGGTGAAAATCTTCCTTGAGGCGCCTAGGGAAAACATCTAGGGTGAAAACCTCTCTGAGGAAGCCTAGGTGTTTTTCAAAAAAAAAAAAAGAGATAAAAAGGGTGTAATTTTTATTTGCAGGTGGATGAGGAAGATAGTCAAGGAGAAAAAAGAGGATCTAAAGGGAACCCTACCTCACATATTCATCTCCTCCACTCCTTACCATGCATCCCTCCATCAATTCCATTGTTTTTTTTTCATTTTGTTGCTTCTATTTAGGCGCAGACTATTTTTTCTATAAGATCCTTTATATCCCTATCGTAGCCTATCCCACAAAATATCAATCATCAGCTACATGTCTTCACTAAGATGATCCAGATAGTAGACAACAGCCAATAGAGGAGGAATAATAATGACCATAGAGCAAATAAACAATGCAACACATATGATATTCAACAACTGTATCATGGCATAGAGGCCACAGTTAAGTATCCCTCTCACTCACTCATATGCATCACCTAATCAAAAGTTGTAAAGGTTGTGAGGTAGTTGGTTTATAAGTGAAAAGGTGGTTTATAAGTGAAAAAGTGGTCAGTTAACTTTGCCACCTTCGAAAAAGTAGAGAGTCAAGTGGCAAAAATGAAATTATTTTTAAAATCAAAAGAGAATGCAAGAGTCTGAAAACAGTGATTTATTTGTGATGGCATTCAAATCCGATGTAAGGTGGGGCCCCGACCCATATTAAAGTTTGATCGATAGCACAAGATTTAAGTAAGCATGGGTTTGAGAGTAGATAAAGTGCCTTGTGGGGGAGCAACGAGCACGAGTTATAACTCAGGCTCAACCCCCACATTTAACCATGATGTCAAGGTGTTTGACCGATATTTATGACCTGAGATTGCTGCTGGGGGGTTCAAGCCTGGTGAACATCCCATACACTCCCTACCCCGCAACGGACCACCCCAATTGCACCACTTCATCTCATCTCCTCCACATTATCTGCCACCCTTATTCATTATTGTCCACATCATTCAATTTACCCTGTCATCTCATCTGCCATTCCATAGATACAGTGCAGTTTATGGCTACTATTTTAGGATGCTTGAAGAATTAACATTTGGGGTAGAAACACTAGTTCTCCAAAGACTCAGAATACCCAATTTCTTGACGCAATCACTCATAGACTCCAGCAACAAAGTAAAGGAAGGGAATTACCAAAAATTGGCTCACCATGGGTTGATCAAGATCCTCATTGAGGATGCCCTCCAAAACCTCAGGATCCCTATAACATGGTTAGTCTTTGGAGACTTACAAAGAGAGGATGACATCAAAACCCTCACCTATAATGTTAGTCCTTCTCTCCATGAGGTGGAGGCAAATAAAAAAGAAGAAGATACAGAGCTAGATGGGGATGAGATGGATGAAGAAGAAACTAATATAAAGGAACATGATGAAGGAGAGGATAAGGAGGATAATGCTAAAACAGAGGAGGAAATGAAGGAAGGAACTGATGGAGATGAGAAAGAACAACAAGAGGAAGAATATAAGAAAAATAGAGAGGAAGAAGGTGTTGAATTAGAAAGGAAAGAAAATGAGGAGGAGTCACCTAGGGTGACTCCAAAGGCCCCTAAGAGGAAGGCATCTGCTACCTTCATTTCTCGCAGCATTGTTTTGGGAAGTTTTAGTGTCTACGGATAAATTCTTAAACCCCCAGACTAGTAGCTAAGTATAGAACAATAACTTAAAGAGTTCTCTACTTTTTCCTATGATCAGTAGATTAAATAAGAGGCAAAGAGGCCTACCTGCAACATTCGTTGGCTCCTTATCTCCCTTGACTAATTCTATTGCTCCTCTCCATACTTAATCCACTTGAAGAGTACCTACACATAGACAGAAGATAACAAACAATTAAAGCATATGATAATGATTTATTGATTAAACATAGCATGGAATCAAGTACATGATATACATATGAAAGCATAAATGAATAACACAAGCATATGGAAAAAGCTTTGAACACTTTATTAGTAAAATAAAGAGTTACAACCCAGTGCTTGATTCAACATCACTCCTCTAGTTCCCCATCCTCTCCTCATAACAAGCAAGACATTTTGATATCATTACAATACTTGAAATCAACTCAAGTCTGATACTAATACCATCTCCCTATAATTCAATAATTTCCCACCCCTAATCACTTGGATGAGTGGTCTTTTTATAGGTGAATGAAGGAAGTTATGCCATAAATGGTGATAATGAATGCCCTCCCATACTTATAATTTAGTTCCATGGAAGAAGGGATAAGGGATTGATGTTCCTTAACTCCCTTCCTCATCCAAATACGAGCTCAAAGGAGTAGCTAGGTTTGAGAAACTTCTAGAGGCATCTAATGGATAAGGAATATTTCAAACCCCAATGGAAATTCACTCAAATTTTCCCAGTGTGGGCCAAAGAGGGACCAAGTGCACTGCATACCACCCTGTCAATGTATGGTTTGCATTGCATCACACCCTAATGAAGGCCTACATGCACTGATCTACTTAGAGGAAATTTTTGGATGATTTTGGTCATGAAACTTCTTGGGAAGCTAGGCATTCTAATGGTTGAATTATTTAGGGCATGTAACAACTGAATTAGGCTTTGATGGGCCCTAATAGTACTAATCTATAGTTTGGGATTGATGTGCCCAAATGGATCTATAATAGTTGCCCCCTAAAGCATGAAGTCGTAAATATTTATGTTGAGTGAAATGCTTTATCATGTGGAGAGGAGGTTTCGAAGCGAAGGGTGACCTGCATCAATTACAATGCATATATCATGATAATTTTATTTCTTCTCATGAACTAGCTGAGGGAAGGCATACTCATACTGAGCTTATAAAATTTCATTACATGTACAAATACAATAATCTACAGATATAGACCCATGAATGGATGACCATGAATGTAAGGCCATTGTACATTTGATTTGGTGCTCCTGAACATATCACAACCCGGATGGATGAAACTAGATCACGGGTCTTCAATCCCATTCAATTTTTCACTAAAGTACAAGTCTAACCATTTGAATAGATGATCTGAAGTCGAACATGGTAAGACATCGTCTTGTTACCAGCCAATGATGTAAGTCATTAACAGACGCGAGAGGAATCACCGATAATGATAATGACCCTAAAGGTACTACAATATATTTCGCATGGTGTGACTAAATGATTTGAAGTCGAATACCATACAAAGTCTTTCGGTCAAAGGCTAGTGATGTCAACCTGTGACCGGAAGCAAGAAACCTGCCATTGATATATGCAAGCCTCAAGGTACTGAAGGTGTGTTTCTAAGTCAACTTATTAGATGATGTGCTGATGTTGACAAGAAGTGGCTCGTCGCAGGAGGGCCTTGATGTATCCCACATCAATGACATGAAACAAGGTAAATGATTTTGGAGATGAAAAAATTACTGATGACACAAGGTTCAGGAATGACAGTCATGAAAATGAAGGCTTACGGTATTGCAAAGGATGAAGTTTGAACTAAATGACTTCTCTTGAACAAGTTAGCAACACTAAGATGAATTGGTAGCATTGACCCAAAACAAAGTAATGGATGGTATGATAGACCAACAATGTGATAACCATCAAGCTGAATAACCCAACCCACATAGGCATGGTGATGAGGTGAAAGTGTCATGTTCAAGAGAGACTTGCTACCATAAAGTGTTTTCTCCTTTTTCCAATTTTCCACAATCATTACTGGCCTGTACATCTTTATTTTTATCAAGCTTGAGGATGATAACATATGCTTGTTGTATAATTTCACCCTTCGGGTGAATCCATCACTATTTGATTTTTTAATGAGTCTAGCGAGGGTGAAACTCAGTCTTGTCTAGATGGACAAGTTTGTCGCTATTTGATGTTTTTAACGAGTTTAACAACAAAGATAACTCAATCCTTTTCATGTTCAAGGAATTTTAAAAGGAACGAAAAGGAAAATCCACAATTTCTTTTCGTAAGTTAATCTCTCAAGCCCAAAAAAGTGTAAAATAATACAAGAGAGATATCGTTTCCAATCATTTAACAAGCTGGAAAAGACAAGTGCTCGACAATCTTTTCATATTTATAGAGTCTTAAAGGATATTAAAGAGGACTCCAAGGGGATTCCTTTTTTGTTTTTAAGAAAGCTAGAAAAAGAGATAAAAGTTTGATTTGTGGTCAAAGATGTTCAATTTATATTTGAGCGCGTAAGATTATACATTTTAGTTGTTAAACCTACTCAAAACACCACCAACAATAGATTAAAAATACCTATTCCATGAATAAAAATGAATAAAACTAATGTTTACTCGATTAATGTGTAAGAAATAAACATAAAAACAAGTTTTACCATTCATTTTTAACATTTCACTTTTACCCTTTGATTTTGGTGCTCTAGAGTAGTTTTTACCTCAAAGTTCACTAGCTGATTACGGAGGCTTCAGTGGACCATTTCTCATGCCGTCCAGACCAAGTAGGAGCTATCTCTATTCTCCTTCATTTAATTCCATTTATTTTCAATTTTAAGCAAAATTTTGAGTTTCTGAGGCCCCTAGCATTACATTTTTCAAACTCTGGATCAGCGCACCCTTTCAATATCGAAACGTGCACTGCATTGCACACACCCAAAAAGCTATATGCATTACAACGCACTGTCTCTAAGGGAGGGGTGCATTGGGCACAAAAACTAAATTTAGATAGTTGTTTTCTCCCAAATTTACCACTGAATTTTGCAAAAAACGGATCCTAAATTGTCTAATTGTTGCATTGTAGAAATTCATCAGATCAAAACCGTGATTATATGGAGAGAATGAGAGCATGAAGAATAAGATATGATTTCCCTAAATAATCAGGGTACAGTTGAGGCCCTAAGGAATTGTGGGTTACTCAAGTATTTTCGATTATCTAGCATGTAGCAACAAATTGAGCTTTTATAGTTCCTTGTTTGTTCTTGGGATCCTATCGATTAGGAATTTCACATCAGGGACAAAGTGATCCCTCTTACCATCGATGCTATATATTTTCTGACTAGATTTTCGAGGTGGGGTACCCCCATCTCACTATCAGGATTTACCAAAGGAGGTGAATCAGTGAGAGAGTATATACGACAATTCTACCGGCAAGGAGCTCAACCTAGCTGAGGCAGAAAGGTTAACATCAGGTATGTTATGATTTACCATTGAGGATGATTCTCTTGACCCTTGCCAAACTGGATAGTAGTGAGACACTACATTTGGAGAACATATCATACATGCAATATGCATTAGAGTGTTTAGAGCCAAAAGTGTTCAACTGGTGTGAGGCAGTTCTTTCATCCATGAAAGAACGACTGACCAAGGTAAAGAATGGAAAGACAAAAAATTTCGGCTATGGGTCAATCCTGATTTCTTTTACCTCAGAGAGAATACCACTTATGCAGACACAACTCATTTCACTGGGAGTACTTGGACCTAGAGATCCACGGATGTAGATATGGGTAGATCTTATGACTAGACATGTTGGTCAATCATTGATCTCATTTACCCTTGCATTCTTTGAATGGTTTGATCGACAGGATATGGCCTTCACAGAATATCCATATTCAGGAATAGATTTTTGTGGTGATCTATATTTGATGTTACCAGTTGGGGCACAGTAGAGTGCTATAGGTAAATTGTTTGACCAAAGTGTTTTTGATTTTTAAAGTTTATACATTTTTTGTGTTTGTTGATTAATTCAAAGACTAGAAAAAATAATTATTTTGTTAAATGTATGTAGATGTTGGACCTGTTCAACCTGTGGGACACCAACAAGAGATAGTTGGGCTAGCACAGAGACCTGTTGGGAGAGCAGTTCTCCAATATTTAGACTTATTCGAGAAATTGGATGAGCTATAGGATCACATAGATGGTTTGACCTTAGGCATTCTAGATGTCCAAATCGAGGAGTTTCCTATTCGACTGTAGTGCCAAACCATCAGTGTGCCGAGTCATTGGATGAGACTCTTACGTATGATAGCATAGTCCATGACCTATTATCATGAGCAACACTAGTCTACTTAGATGTTTTTGCATACATTTTGAGTTTTTGGTTCAGATGACCAGTTTTTGTCTTGGACACAAACTATTTGTAAAAACATTTAACACCTATTTTACTTTCAGAGTTTTATTATGGTTAAGTGATGTAGTCCTATTCAATTCATGATGTGGACTGAAAATATTTACTTTACATATGTCATAAATGTCTATTTAACACATAATTTGCTAGAGAATCAGTTAATGTGTTTAGATTTACGAAAATATGATGATATTGAATAAACTCAAAATACCTTTCCAAAATACAAACTCTAAGGAATATGCAATGAATTATGGGTTTCGAATAGTATAAACGCCAGTAAGTTGTAGTATAATGAGTTGTGAGTCTAGCCTAACGATGATTCAGCATATTCCAAGTGAAATGGCATCAAAGAGGAGTTCAATCATCATGCTATACTCAGCGATGTTGTTCATCGATCATCCAATACATATCCCTCTAAAACTCACTAACTTGCCGCTTGGAGCGAAAATGGCCCATGTTGTAGAGGATAAATTCTGCGTACTATGACTAACCCCATCGGCGTAACCAACAAATGGTTCCAAAAAGTTCGACATATACACCAAATGCAAAGTGGATTACTTAACCAAATAAGAACTCTAAGAGAAACACACACACACATGCAATCAAAGCATATATATAGTGAGTTTTACTACACTTAACTTAGCATAGTAACGTTTAAGGTACAAACCATTTCAAGGCTGCGACAATGGAATCCCATCATAGTCCACTAACCCATAAGCACCTTTCTTCAAAACACGCTTAACAATTTAAGGTCCCATCCAAAGTGGTTCAAATTTTCCTAAGCCAAGTTTATCAAACTCTTGGTCGTAAAGCAAGACCAGGTCACCTTCTGAGAACACACTAGGCTTGAAATATTTACATATTGCGCCTTAATACATTTCTTGTGCGCTTCGTTATCCAATAGGGAATCATGATAGGTTTCATCCAAATGGATTAACTCCAAGAAATGCACTTCTTCTTCAGAAGCGTCAGGTAGCAGGTCAATCGTGAGTTTGAGAGATGATATTTCACATTGGATTGGTAAGACTGCTTCCAAGCCATACACCAACTGAAAGGGTGTAAATCTGGTAGCATTTCTCACTGAGGTTTGATATTCCCACAGAGCTGAGTATAGGATTAAATTCCAATTTCTTGTATGAACTCCAATAATTCTTTGCAACATGCGCTTAAGGAATTTGTTGATAGCCTCAACTTGTCCATTAGCTTGTGGGTAGTATGGAGTAGAACTATAATGTGATAGTCCTAACTTGGCAGTCAATTCAACCATCATGTGATTGCGAAAATGTGATCCATGATTTGTAACTATGGCGTGTGGCACACCAAACCTAGCAACCACATGGTTGAAGAAAAATAGTGCATTCGTTTCGCCACATTGTTCAATGTTGGCATCGCCTCGACCCATTTGGTAAAATAGTCAACGATGACTAAAATACACCCATGCCCCTCAGCCAAGGTGAGGCTACATGTTGTTTCTGGGAAAGCTGGTGTCTTTTAGATCGACTAGCCCTCTAGGATTGACAGATACCCTAGAAAAAAATGGTTTAAAGCAATTTGCGATTTCCTCTATGTATGATAGATAAGAGAGAGGTAAAGGAACCAACCTAGATCTTCAGCTTAACTCCTTTCTTGATCTCTCTCCCCTTTGATAGAGCTTGCAAATCCTCTCCATACTTATCCTGCTTGGAGAGTACCTGTAGAAACACAGTAATAAAGAACTATCAAAGCATCTCGATCTATTATATCATAATCATTACAGAATCAGAAATATAATGAACATACAATGGCATTCACAAATACACAATTGTATGGAGGAAAACTAAAAGAACTTTATTAAATAGAAGGGGGAATTACAACCCAATTGTTTGATCCAGCATCAAAGCCCTCTTCACCTCTTGAAAAGAAATATCACCCAACAATGCAATGCTCTTTCTCAGATACAAACTATTAGCACTTCCTTGCAAATTACAAAATTCCAGTCTCTAGATCTCTCAAATGAGGGATCCATTTATAGATGTGTGCAAGGGTGTGAGTCATCTCTGGGTTTTTAATTAGTTTCATTCCACTTGTTGCATTTGGTTCCACTTGGAGATTCTTTGGATCTCTTACTCATCCCTGGGAGAATTTAGAGGGGCAACTGTCATGGGAGAAGTTTCTAGAAGATTCCATGAGCATCCACTTAGCAAACTATCTCAGACATTTGTCCATCCTCGCTCATTGCACCCTACAGAAGACCTCATCAGTATGCATCACACCTGGCTAGTGTAGAAGTCAGTATGCATCGCACCTTGATAGTGGAGCAGTCAGTATGGTCCAACTTTGGTCAGTTCTAGATGGTTTTTCAGGTGGAAATTTTGGGGAATGATGTAATCAGTTGACCATGATCCTTTAGGTTATGAAACAACACTTTTAGGGGTTAAAGAACCCTATTTTATAGACATATAAGATTCAGGTTGAAGTGCCCAAATATATCTATAACTGTTGCCCCCTAAAGCATGAAGTCGTAAATCTTTGATGTCAAGTGAAATGCTTTATCATGAGAATCCAAGGTTTTCGATATGGATGGTGACCTATATAAGATACAATACAATACATCATCATAATATAATTTTCATGATCTAGCTGACACAGGCATTCCCATGCTCAACTTTATAAATTCATTTCATGTACATAGAATAGATAATCATCTGCAGTCGCAGACTAGTGATTCTTCATACGTAGGGTCATCATCCCTGGCTTGGATGACCATCTATTCAGCTTCTATGTACATTTGATGTCTTTATATCATTAATATATCGCAGCTTGGATGGATGAAACTAGATTCAGGGTCTTCAAATTCATTCAATCTTCGCCCGATGTACAAGTCGATCCATGTGAAAAGATGTTCTGAAGTCGAACATGGAAGGACATTGCTTGATTACCAACCAATAATGTAAGCCATTAAAAGACGCGAGAGGAATCATCGATAATTATAATGACCCTCAAGGTACTACAGTACAATTCACATGGTGTGAATATATGATCCAAAGTCAAACACCATGTAAAATCTTTCGGTCGAAGGCCATTGATCTCAACCTGTCGTTGGAAGTGAGAAACTTGCCATTGAGGCATGCAAGCTTAAAAGTACTGAAATGGGTGTTTCTAAGTCAATTTCTTGGATAATAAGATGATGTCGACAAGAAGTGACCCATCGTATCCCACATCTATGACATGGAATGAAGAAAATGATTTTCTGGAGGTGAAAACGATCTGATGACACAAGGTTCAGGAATGGTGGTCATGAGTAATTGAGGGTGAAGGTATTGCAGTGGATGAGGCATTAACTAGATTGTGGTTTCTCAACTGAATGACTTGTCTTGAACATATCGGCGACACTGAGATGGATTAGTAGTGTTAACCCCAAAAAATGGATGGTGTGGAAGACCAATGGTGAACGGAATAACCCAACCCGACTCAATCATGGTGATGGAGTGAAAGTGTCATGTTCAAGAGTGATATGCTACCATAAAATTCTTCAAGTTTTCTTCCCTTTTTCCCTAGTCATTCTGACCAGTACCTATTTATTTTTGTCAAGATTGAGAAGGATAACATATGCTTGTTTTATAATTTTCCCTTCAAGCAAACCTGTCACTAAGTTTTAGTGAGTCTATCGACAACGAAACTCATTCTTTTCTAGGTGGACAAGTTTGTTGCTATTGTTTTAACGAGTTTAACGATAAAGATAACTCAGTCTTTTTCATGTTTAGAGAGTTTGAAAAAGGACAAAAAGGAAACTCTGTCTTGACTGGATGAGTTTGTCTCTATTTTTTTAACGAGTTTAACGACAAGGATGACTTGGTCATTTTCATGTTTAGAGAGTTTGAAAAGGGATGAAAAGGAAACTCTAGCAGTTATTTTTCATATCATAATCCCTTAAGTCCGAAAAATGATGAATTAATATGAAAGGGATGACTTTTCGATTACTTTAATGAGCCGAAAAAAGACAAGCGCTCGAACTTTTTTGTGAGATAATCCCTCAGGTCTGAAAAAGATTAAAATGTATAAGAGGAATGACTTTTCCAATCACTTTAACGAGCCGAAAATACAATTGCTCAACAATATTTTCATATTTAACGAGTCTGAAAAGAGTTTAACGAGGACTCATTTTGAGGAACGAGTGGTGTTTAGGGTAGCAAATTGGTTCTCAGTAAGCTTGGAACTTCTCAAAACATGGTGATGTGAAGAGGTTGGCTAACAAGACCACTTGTCACGGCTATTCCTCAAAAAGGGTAAACAATCAAGTGGAAGCGTATGATCGGCCAAAAGAATGGAGGTGATGGGCAGAACACAACCAAGGCTCAAAAGGTTGGTAGCATGGCAATCAAAAAGGTTATTTACCGAAGGTGGGTTCATTTTTTAACAAGCTTGAACCATGGGGAACCATGCTCAGTGGTAGGTTTATTTTTTGACAAGCTTGAACCATGCGACAACATATGCTCGGTGGTAGGTTTATTTTTTAACGATCTTGGACCATGCGATATCATATGCTTGGTGGTAGGTTTATTTTTTAATGAGCTTGAACCATGCGATAACATATGCTCGTTTTTTATTTTTTCTTTTTACGCAAGCTAGAAACGACAAAACTAAAAAAGCTAGAAAAGATAAAAACTAAAAAGCTAGAAAAAATAGAAAGCTAAGGAACTACTAAGGTTAGGTAGGATGGTTTCATCCACAGGAAAGACAAAACACTTCCTTTGCTTCATCTGCAGAGTAGACAAAGGTGAATGGTGTGTCGGAGCAATCAGCTAACCTAAGAAGCTAAAAGGCTAAAGCTAAAAGCTAAAAAATGAAATTGAAAATGGTTTGCATGCCCCCAGCATGATGAAAAGAAGAGTCTCCAGTAACAATATGGAAATTATTGTGGTTAAGTAGGATTGTTTCATCCACAGAGCAGAAAAAATGCTTCCTTGGCTTTGTCCACCAAATAGACAATGGTGCATGCCCCCTAAGCTTTGTTACATTCACCATACTACTCCTAGCAATCAGGTGGATGGAATGAAGGTTGAAGAGATATCGCTGATGTACAAGGACTATTTACGGATGATGGTCGACTTGTGAACCGGGAAATGAAAGCTAGTCAACAATGATGATTTTTCCTTCATGCGGGAAGCACATCACTCGGAAGAGTGTTGAAACGATAGCCTCCATGTTATAAACATAGTCATGTCCAAGGAGTACATTGTAATCTAATGGTCCTGGGACTACCATCATGTTCAGGTGAACAGTTTTCCATCCCAAAGTTATCGGTAACTTAGGAAGGATCCCTAATGGTCGACTGGTTCCTTTATTAAAGCCTGACAATTTCTATGTAATAGGTATAAGCGATGGTGAACCAAGCACTTTCCAAGCATTTGAGAGAAGGATACTCATTGATTCCCCTTCATATATGATAGTGCCAGAAAAAATCATTTTGTAAACTTATACTATGATCCGAAATGGTACATAAGAAGGAAGGCAAGATCGTGCTAATTGATTCCAATCGAAGAAGTGACTAGACTGCTTAGAGGGGGTACCGAATAAATGACTGAATTAACCCTTTGAGTAGCTGCAACTGGGGAATTTTCCTTCTGTTGTGAAGGAACGGACGGATTGCCCCCATGTTCATCAGACTTTGAAGTAACAAAAATAATTTGAACAGTATCGTTCCCACTCTCTTTGGGAATGGTATCATCTGAAGGTGGACCTGGGTCAACTGTCACTTCAACATGTTGACTTTCGTCGGGTATAGACTCAGAAGATTCACTTTCAGTGTTAGGTGTTTCGACCAACGGTTGAGTTATGTCATTCGGATTTTCAACTAGTAAAGGACTTGGGGAGTCTCTTGTATCTAGGCAGAAGTTGCTATGGTGAAGCAGGACGGTTATGCAAGACTCTTTTGGCTTCATCCAAAAAAGGACAACAGGGAAGGGTATGGTCCCCTTCACAAAATTTACATGGAATTTTTGCCTTTCCTTTCTGTCCATGAACTTCACTATTACTAGTTGATGTTGTGTTGTCAACATGATCACTAGAGGTTGATGACACCTGACGGTTCGAACTGGGAGACCATTCTGTCAAGATCCGGAGAAGGTAAGGATAGTCTTGATGAAAATGGTCTCCTTTACAAATTACGCAAGGAAATTTGGGGGATTTGATGTGTGGATTTTCGCCAGATGATTCATGGTTGCCCATTTACTTAATCGGCTTCTTCTTCTCCTCCTCCTTCCCTTTCTTCTTCTTCTCAGCCACCTGGTTACTAGCATCACTATTTTCACCAAGCGAAGAGGAAGAAGGGGAGGGAGAAACAAACGAAGACGAAGGTGAAGGGTCAACTTCAGTATCAACTGCATGCCGATTTGATTGCTGAGAATTGCGGTATTTTGAACCATAAAGGTTGAGAATAGCCATACTGGTAGGCCAATTGTAATTCCCAAAAGGGACAATGTGGCCATATACGGAGCACCAATATTTCCCCAAGAGGAAAAAGGCCTAGGATTCTCCTCAAAAGGGATTCCTTGATTGGTGGATCCTAGATTTGTCTCCATATATCTCAACCTAAGATCAATGAAGGAACAGGGATGTTATTTTGAATTTAATAATTTTAATGGCGCTTTGACACAGCCTTTTTTTTTCAATTTTTAAGAGTCGAGAAAAAGCTAAAGATGACTCTAGTCCCCTTCGATTTTTAATGAGCCTGAAGTGACAAGTGCTTAGATGGACCTTTTCTTTTAAAGAGTTGAAAAGGAATTGAGGCCATATTTAAATGTTTACACTCATCCCAATATCATTTTTAACTTCTTCTTCTTCTTTTTAATTTAGCGTCTTACTCAAAAATAACAAATTCTTATTAAAATTAAATCATTTAACCCAATTGAAATTTATATATTTTATTTTATATTATAAATATTTCTTTTGTTTTTTCCATTATAAATATTTATTTTCTTTTTCATTTCCAGTTTAGCAGAGGGTTCAAATAAAATATTCGCATATTACAACATCACATTGTAGCACTCATTTTTCTCTGTGTTGTTGATAACTGCATGGAAATTCCACAAGAAGGAAGACCATCAACGGGATCTATGGATTTCATTAGATTCTACCTCCAGATGGAGTTTGCATGGGAAACACCTTAGGAGATGATCAACGATTAGATGGAGGAAGGGCAAGGTCATTGGGCATGGATATTTTGGCCATTTGTACATGGCTATGAATTTGGACTTTGGAGAGTTCTTCATTTTTACCAAAGATGATTTTTGTTATTGTGGGTAAACAATTTCGAGGGTTTATATGATCAAAGCATAAATTTCATCTAGATTTGAGGGTTTAATGATTATGATAATGCCAACAATTCATCAAAAGACAATGCACAAGTAAGAATTTTTGATGTCCTTATTGTACAAAGGGTTTAATGATTATGATAACGAAGATCTTGATTGCAGCCAACAATGCATCAACACAATGGACAAGTAGGCATTTTGCATGTACTTATTGTAGATCAGCTCATTCCTCCCTAATGTTTCTAGTGTCAAAATGTATGAAATTTTATTTTTTATTTTCACATTTTTTTAGTGTTTGATTGTTTGTGTAATGGACTCTACCATGCCCAAATTCAAAGGGCTTGAGTGATGTAAGCAAATTTTCTAGTAGGATGCAAATACTAGACCTTCCTCAAACTTTGTTACAAGAAATTAAAATTTCTTGTAATTATGAACATAAAATCTTTTTTGTTTCATCCTTAGATTCTAATGTCAACCCCTACAGTTTTAAAACATGTTACTATATTTTAAGTAGAATATAATTAGATCCAATAAACCTTAAAACTCCCTGAATCATAGGTTAATTTCAGCTAGAAAGAAGGTGTGGTGAAGTAAAATTATGAGTGCGGACACAAACAATTCCTCTAGCTCAATAATGGGTCTAGACACAATTAATACATTCTATGGAATATTTCCTTAGGTTAGAACCAATTAAGAGGGCCTACTTCTTAGTATGCTTATCCCGTTTGATGATGTCCTTGCTTGCTCGTTCAAACTATCTCTCGTTTCCTTCTTCAAACATCAGAAACAAGTAAATAACATCAAACAACAACCGTGATAATAGACAAATTGTAATTCAACCTACCTAACAAGTCAAGAAACATTAAGCCATGAACATGTAAGATGACACATCATGTAGGAAATCAATTGATAGTTTCATATATATTGAATCAAGAAGAGATCACAACCATTGGCTTGACTTTGCTATTCTCCTTCGACAAAACCAAGTTCCCACACACTTCTGCTAGCATTCCATGATGGCATCAACAATGATATTTTTAAGGCTCTTCCCTTTAGGCTTCACACTAAACCAAATTCACACTTCTCCCTCACAAAACTAGAGAGTTAAAACTATGAATAGCTTGATGTTTACTCCAAACTTAATTAGCACTAGCACACCAACATTAACACTTCAACACTAGCTTGTGCTTGGGAAAGAGGGAGGTTTATATAGAATCAATGGATGGGAGATGGATCCTCTTCGCATGGGAGAAGGTCTTATCTCTTGAGGTAGTTCCATACTTATAGGGGAAAGGAGCCCAAACTGACATCTTTGACTCCATCCAGCCAAAGCATTTACCAGACTTCTGTTACGAAGCCTCTAGAGCTGGAAGCTTCGACTCCTTATTTAAAAAACTTTCCATAAGAGGACCGTTGAGACTGGAACAAATCTCACTCTCTCTGGTCGGTGCTAGGGACAATGTTAATCCCTGCATATCAATGTGAGGAGGACAAGGGCCATTAGTACCCTTCTTATAAACTTGGAAAAACAGAATATTTTGGGGAACTGGTGCAAAAGGGAATTGTGCTTCTCATGAAGGGGACATAATGGGAGTTTCTTCATGAAGGGAAAGCATGTATAGTTCACTGTAGAGGTCCTCCAGGATTAAGGAATGGGGAGTACAGGGACAGTGAAAAAATGTTGTGTACCAGATTCCCCCTAAAGCATGAAGGCTGAACAAGAGTGAGGGATGAAATGTTTTACGAATCAGTGCAGGGAACCATAATTTGTCGTCGGAAAAACTGCAAGAAAGTACAGATAGATATACATAACTAAAAACTCTGACAAATGATACATGAATCGTGGTATGGATGTAGCCATCCAGAGAATGATCATGTAAATGGATCCAAGCATGGGCACAACCATCTGTTAAAGGGGATCATAATGAAACCAAGGTATAGTCGTAGGCATCCAATAATGATAAGGAACACATATGATAACTCATGGTATGGTTGTAGCCATCCATATGAATTAGACACATATATCAGCATAATCATGTCACATCGCATAGTAACCTAGACTTTGGTAATATGAGCCCAGGGTCTTGCACTCCAACACAACCCGATCAAAGTACAAATCCTAAGATGTGAATAGATGTGTTGACATCGAACATGCTAGAAAGTCACTTGATTACAAGTCAATGATGTGAACTGTTAACAAGCATGAGAGAAACCACCAATAATGAAAATGGTCCTCAAGGTACTATAAACACAATCCTTAGAACGTGAATAGAGGAACTAAAGTTGAATACCCGTGAAATCAAGCAATCGAAAGACACTGATGTGAACTTGTTGTCGAGTGCGAAGAACTTGCCATTAGGGCATGCAAGCTCTAAGTCACTGGAAGGGAGTCTCTCGGTCAACTTCCTGGATAATGATTTGAATTCAATAGGAAGCGACTGTGTCGAAGGAGGGCCATAATGTATCTCACATCATTGACACGAGACAAAGGATGCAAAATGATCTTGGGTGATACAGAGAATCAGAGGTAAGCGTAACTGTAGAAGGACAACTTTTGAACATATCAGTGACACAACTAGACGTTGATAGCTTTTGGATCCATATGATTCGTGGTCATGATGATGTGGTAGAGATCAAATGGAAGGAAAAAATGAATGGTCCAACTCAGGAAGGTCAATGGTACAAAGGAGGATATCCCAACCTGACACGAAGCAAAAAAATGTCATGTTCAAGAGTGAGCTACTGACACAATTGATTAGATTTCCAAATTTTCTCCCACCATTTTTGGCAGGTACCCTAATTATTTTTTAATTGGAAGCTTGAAGGGGATAGCATATGATTGCACTGTAAGTTCATCCTTCGGACAAATCCGACCTAGTAAGTTTAATGAGCCCTAGGAAGCAGAAGCTGATGTTCATCATGGTGACGAATCTGATGTCATTTAATATTGTAATGAGTCTGACAAAGGTGTAACTCAGTATCTTTTTCATGTTTAGAGAGTTTGAAAAGGACATGGAAAAGAAAACTCCACATGGTCCCTTTTTGTACATTTGTGTCTCTTGAGCCCAAAAAGGTAGAAAACAATACTCAAGATAACCGCTTGATCATTTCAGTCAAGGAGTACATTTTTCATAAATAGTGCATCCTAGCGAGAAAAATAGGTAAACTTATATTGGGCATAGAACATTTCACATCCGTTAATGAGTTTGAAATGACAAGGGATCAACTATTTTTTTGCTTTTAAAGGGTCGGAAAAGAGCTTGAAAGTGGACCCCCCATTTTATTCTCTTTTACGACTCAAAAGGGAAAAATACTCAACAATATTTTCATATGAGTTTTACAAGTCGAAAAAGCGCTGAAACGTGACTCAGCATCATTGTTGAACATCCATCACCTGTCACTATGCAAAAAGGTAAAGTGCATTGTCCAATTCTTAAGGAAAAATAGGTCAAAAACCTATTATTTCATGAAAAACTAAATAAAAAGGAGGGAACGTAAATATTTTTTACCATTTACTATTTTACCTTGTTGTGAAAGCCTTTTTACTCACTTTTTCCCTAATTGTTCTGGAGCAGATTGTCGAGATTTGTGAGGTCATTCATTGAGCCGCCAGTTACAGGTAAAAGCCAAAGCCTTAAGCTTCATTTTCATATCATTTATTGTTGTTTCTAACCATTTTTGGGATTTTTGAGGGAGGATTTGTTAAAAGATTTTCGCCCTGGGTCGGCGCGACTTCCGAGCATGGAATTGCGTCGGCTGAGGGTAATTAACATGACTTATCATGCCATGGGTGCAATTTTTTTTAAAATAGGTGTGTCAACGCCATGAATAGGGAAAAAATATATTTCCCCTCAAAACCGTCGTTGGAATTTGAAATTTATAGATCAAAAATGATTATTGACTTAAATCTATGGTTTTTGCATGAAAGAATCTCCGAAAATGGTAGACTGGAAGTAACATGAGCACGAGGATGTGGACACCCAAGCACTGAATGATCCAAATTGCCTGGATGCTTTGAGGGCCTGTGGGCTCATCAAATTCTTTCTCACGCCAGGGATGTGGGCCCAACCTGAGTTGCTTCAGTACCTGATTAGTCTCTGGTACATAAATTGGGAAATATTCGTCATTGGTGACCAAGAGCTGGAGTTAGAAACTTCAAACATATATTTCATCCCAGGACTATCCCGAAGAGGGGAACCAATCAACTTAAATGGGTCATAGCTGATTGGGGCAAGCATATCCATGTTGCTCACTGAAAATTGCCCTCAAGCCCTCAAATCCAAGAGTGTCAAGATTGAGATCTCCATCGTTCGAGATATGACACTGAGAGTGATAATGTTGACTATCAACAGAGTGGCGGGGTCCCAGGCAGTGCATGAGACTAACAAGTCGAAATTCCTATATGCCACTGAATGCACAACATCGATGATCTCCAATTGGGTGGAAGGCGTGAAGATCAACATAAAACGCTAGCTAACCAAAGCTAAGGTAGGGAATCTGAAGCAGTTTTGCTTCAGATCCATACTAGTGACCTTTTTCTTGGAATGGGTGTAAAATTTCAAATACTAGTTGACTGAGGTAGATCCTCCCATGCCACACAACCCGTAGATGGCCCACTAGAGTTGTTTGATCCCTAGGACCACTAGGGGCCAACACATATCGTAAAAGCATGCCTTCTTTTCATGGCTACAATGATAGAAGATCATTGTGGAGGACTGGCCATACAGTGGAACTGACTTCCATGGAGACTCGAACATGCTACTACCAGATGGAGAGGATTTTGACGATGCAGGTAAAAAATCAATTTTTTGATTTTTAATTGTTTATAATATTTATATATTTATATATATATAATATATATTATATATATTATATATATATATATATATATATATATATATATATATATATATATATATTATATATTATATATATTATATTTATAGATAGATAGATAGATAGATAGATAGATAGATAGATGGATAGATAGATATGTGTGTGTGTGTTTATAACATTTCACTTTGTTAATGCAGATGTTGGACCAGAGCATCCTGCTGGGATGTCCCTAGTAGCCAGGCGCATCACCCACCTGGTTAATGTTGTCGCCCTTATTATGAGGGGAGTGAAAATGAGGAGGAGATCGTGAGGTACCTTGAGGAGTGTCACGCGGAATGAGTCGAGGTTGCGGACAAGATCGACCTTCCTAGTATCTAAAGATATCTAGTGACAAGCAAGCCAATCAAAAAGTATCTTTCTCTAAATATGCAATTAAAACAAAGGCAAACAAGTGTTTTAGGCCTACCTTGGATCCAGTGCAAGTTTGTGGAAGCCTCGCTCCCTCGCTCCAAATGAGCTTCCTTGAAGTGTAAGTCTGCAAACACAAACAAGAAAACAAATTAAATAGCACCTGAAAAGCCAATATCATAAAACATATTCATCATAATGATCAAGGAGATTATGAAACAAACCGCATAAGGCAATTTGTTGAGAAAAATGAATCTGATTGTATTAATTCAAATGAAGAAGAACTTTACAACCTATGCCTTGATGTTGTACAATCTCCTCCCAGGGTCTGACAAGAAGTCTCCTCTACTTTGACAAGTTTCACTCACTTCCCAATGAAACAAAAAGGTATGTGATCTCTCCTCTCAAGTTAACTAGGAAGTCCCAATTCCATCAGCATTTACCCTCAAAATGTTCAGCTTCTAACCTCTCCAGCAACTGTCCCAATGCCTTAATTTATAGTGCAATGGAGGGAAGTTACTAGGTCCTCCTTCAAAGGGATAAAGCCCTCCTTCAAAGGGATAGCTCCTCCTATCAAGGGATTAGCTCCTTCTCTTTTGGGATGCATGAACCACCTTGGAGCGAGCAATCCACGTCAAAATCCTTCTAGAAACATCTAGAATTAACCCAAAAGTGAGTTTTTTGGGATAAACTTGCGCCTTTTTGACTTTTACAGGGGTACGCACCCACCCCTTTATAGACAGAGCGTGTAGGTACGCAGGTAATATGAACAAAGGGTGTGGGTCTGCAGGTAAAATTAGGAGAAAGTGCGGAACTAGAGTAATATTGATTTTCAATGTCTTTCTCTCATTTGGAAAGCTTGATATGAAGAGCTAAGGTCTGAGACTTGCTTAGGAGGCTAGTATAAGTGATGATAGACCCATACTAACTGCAAATAATCATGGTGACGATATTTTTGTGTAACAGATTGCCCCCTAAAGTGCGAAGTCTGTAGTAGATGAGGAT